>JAWZYT010001573.1:0-105000 GCA_034508575.1 Petrolisthes manimaculis | reverse complement strand
TGGCACGATCTAGAAATGATCTAATTAGCGACACCCGTAAGTCACGTCCCGTTAGCCAAAGATTCAATTCCCGTGTGCTAACTTGCTCGTATAAATTCCCATGGCATTGTTTGTTTGCTAATATCTCTAACCCGGTACCACCTGTGTCACTCTGTATGTAGATGAATGACCTCCCTGGTGTACCTTACGAACATGTGGAGAACGAATTGTAAGTTAACTATGTCACCGGAGTCATTGCTGTTGGTTTTATACTACATGTTGTTTTGTCAGAAATAATAGAATCGTGAAAAAGTAAGCTTTAAAATATAGGAATTATTTTTCAGGTATAAAATTACAACTTTAGAATTTTTTAATTAATAAGCGGAGGCAGAAATACAACTGAGTCTGAGAAGTATCATAGCTGTGATGAAATTCTTACATTTTACTGAAATTTATTTAGATACAATGGAATATTTTTTTCTGTTGGCGAGAAGTGAAATTGTTAGTGATGAAATTGAATTGGGGTCCAAAGTCCTGTGTGTTACTTGGTAATAGTGGACTGTTGCACGGGATGTAAATATAAATCAAATATTCGGTTATAACATCACGATAGACGAGGCTGCAATTCCTCTGTAGAAAAGAACGCGATACTTTCTGCGACTATATACAATTTCGACTCATGTAGTATACTCTAGTGCATCTGCAGAATTATTAGTATATATATATATATATATATGTATATATATCATGTAATATTAAGATGCCAGCTCACTGTTATATTATTAACGCAGAGTTCCCAGTGGAAAACTTGATGAGGCCAAGATCAAAGAAATTTTAGAGGAGCATCATGCAAAGACGCAGGCAGAGAAGGCCAAGAAGAAGAAGGGGATGAAAGGCTAGATGTACTGACTAGGAATGACGTCACCACCATCACCACCACTACTATATTATTATGTATGACAAGTTGGCAACACTGATACAATAGAAGTGAAGTCTTGTGGTTTAATTTATGCCTTCAATAAGACGTTAACGAAATACATCTGTTTTAATGCTGTTAATGTAAACAAATTATTTTTTCTGTAATCCTCACAATTATAGAATTTGAGTAACATCTCAGCCAGCTGTATGAAATAGCTCTAACCCAACATTGATGGATAAATGGCAATGAGAAGGTGAGTTGGTGATATAATATAGGTCACAAAGAAATGGGTAATATGTAGAAGATGTACTAATTGGTGGAGCAACCAAGACCATGGACAACACCTATGGAGATGGACCCCAGAAAAACATTCGTGGCTTTAATTAAGACAATGAACATCTTCTTAAAAGTTGTACTAATAAAGTCAATGATAACAATAATAACAGCAACATTATTTTAGAAAGAAAGTGGTGGAGAACTTATCTAGTTGGCCTGTAGCCTTATTATGGTCGGGAGGGAGATCGAATCCACTTAGGTGAGAAACTGAAAATATTTCTCTTCCAAACTGTTTTAAAGGCGATGACAAGATGTAGATGTTGGTGGAGAGAGTTTATTGAGGCTCCATGTACCCTCTGAGGTGTTGCAGAATTGGTAGATTGATTGATTGATTGATTGATTGGTTGATTATTAACGTCATAAATCACTCACTGTGACTGATGTGGTGACGTGCATGTGTGAGTTGGTGATGTCCTGGGAAGGGGAAGGTGGCTGAGAAACGTAGAAGAGAGCAAGGTAGAGGTGAATGGACGATGGAGAAAGAGAAGAAAGAGGAAAAATAAAACACTCGCTCACACACACACGTCTAAATATGCAATTATAGTTATACGTAACGATCTTCAAGAAATCTTATGTCTAGTATCAAAACATATATAGACAATATTATTGTAGCATTTCTTAACTTGGTCTGCCACGGGACTCAGACAATATTTATACGGTAAATAAATTTTAAATATATATGTATAATCTTCTTTTGTTAAGCATCCTTGGGGTACAATTCAATATTTGTGTTCTCACGGTAAAGCTGCTTTGTGGCGAAATATATTTAGTATTTTAATTGGGGGGAAAAATATTGGAAAAATGCTACTATTAATAGTTAGTTAATGACTACAACAACAACAACAACAACAACAACAACAACAACAACAACATCAACAGAAGGACAGCAATGGATGGAAATAATGTGGGTTATTATATTAAAGTAAAATAACATGAATATATAAACAAGTGAGTTTTTAATGAAATGTTCAGATTACTCCAATCTTCTAGAGTATAGACGAAAGGCACTAATAATATGTCCATAGTTGTGGCTGGTTAATACTGAACAGCCGTAAATACAACATATACAATTAAACTCGTGAATTTGGTCTTTAGAGTTCTATTTGTTGCTTTATTATCCTGGATCCTCTTAAATGATGCTCGACACTAATTTAACTATAGCACTAATATTACTAGTACCATTACAGTCTGTTGTAGTACGAGTTTATACAGTATTTCCTCCTTCCCTTCCTTTCGTAGTGAGGTGCCAGGTACTGTAATAGTAACGTGCATAATGTAAGGACATAAATGCATATGCGCGTGCTCGGTGCGTGTAATAACATATTCCCAAGTGAATGAGAGGTTGAAGCAAATAATCTGAGGAGGTATGAAGTTAATTAAGACAAATGATGAGTTCTTTGTGGCAGGTGATGATTGAAGTGATAAAGGATTAATATAGTGTGACGTAGAAGTAGGAGTGAGGGTCGTGTTAAAATTATTGCTTATCAGTGAAATTGAAGCCATGTGATGTTAATGTTAATGATAGTATGAGTCTAGGGTGGATGACTTACTTAAGAGCATGGTGTACTTATGGTACATTAAATTGCCTTGATTCCTCTAAAGTATGCCAGGAAAAATACTTTGGATGATTTTATTTACTCTAGTGTAGCAACATTTTATTACACCCTTAATTAAAATGGATGCAGATGGCGTGAGAAAGCTATAAGGTTGAAACAGATCATTTGAGACAAGGGTAATGTTGAGGAGGATAGATAATATTGGTAAGGACTGAGGAAGGGTTGGGTGAGACAGACGTGACGTGAAGGCCATCCAGATTCCACCCTTTTCTGACCATTAAAAAAAGTTTATTCTGGAGGGGAAGAGGCCGTGATGCCCCGGAGTGACGTTACGTGACTTGGTCCCAGCACACTCACGGTCCGATTCGCTCGGGTGGTACGGATAAGGACCTGCTTTATTAAGGCCACAGACAGACTTTACCAACAACATACACACCCTAGGCAAGATGAAAAGAACCTGAAGAATATCCCGGTGCCTGTGGTCACTATGCTGTATATATGGCAATTATTGACATCTTGACACGCCCGATTTTTATGTCATATTTTTCTTCCTTGCTAGTTACTGTTAAGAATATTCTGGGTCAGAAAGTGGTATCAATCTCTGGTATGTTGTTGTGGATTTATTTCTATTTTAAAAGTACAGTCGCGTTCTGGAGTAACCCCTAATGGTCAAGTAAGAATATCAGTCAACATTTCTCTTAAGCTGCAGCCAAGATAAATAATTGAAGTGTTTTAGCGGCTTTAGAGGCAGTGTACACGAGCGTAGTGGCAAAGGAACGAGCAAGAGAGTACGTGACTCAAGATACTGAGTAGATGTTCCAGGTCATTTTTCCCCGATGTCTGTCCTGTCGGGATGGGCAAGCAGTCTCGGTCCACCCAAGTCATCAAAGCCTATAACAAAAATCTTATTAGTTTCGTAAGTTGAGTATCCTTGAACTGAGGAAACCTGGCCGGAGGGTGAGCGGAAACAATAATGCGCCTGGGCAGCAATCCTCGATGAGAAAACGATTCTTTTACAACTGCACTGTATGCTCAAGGCTGGCATTTTCCGATACTTACAACCCTGGTGCAATTCTACTTACCAAGAGAGAGGAGATTAAAGATGCTTGAGTAAGAACACTCCAGTTTATTATACAGAAATGTGAAACTGATATTGGTTATAGAGTGGAAACTGCTGATAGACTTATCTTTTATTTATATTTCAACACAAAAAAATTAAAAGCGTCAACGCAGGGCTTCCCTTTTCTTAATTCCTCCCTTGTACTTTCATCCCTTATGTCAGTCAGTCAGTCAGTTTATCCTTGACCTAAATTAAAGACGGTAGGCCTATCGTTTTTCTCCGGCAACCATCAAACGCTTTTGCTCTTCTGAGAAAATACCAGTGGAGGCCAAACTCAAAAACACACAATGGATCAAGTTTAAAGAAAATATTTGGATCAATACAAACTGTCGTCGCCTAATAGTGTGTGTGTGTGTGCGTGTGTGTATGTTTGTATGTGTGTGTGTGTGCTTGCTTGCTTGTTTGCTTTTGTGTGTGTGTGTGTGTGTGTATGTTTTTGTGTATGTGTGCTTGCTTGTTTGTTTGCTTGCGTGTGTGTGCGTGTGTATATGTATGTGTGTGTCTGCTTATTTGTTTGTTTGCGTGTGTGTGTGCGTGTGTGTATGTATGTGTGTGTTTGCTTGCTTCCTTGCTTGTTTGCTTGCGTGTCGTATGGATATGGCATTATTGTAGGCAACTTTATACCACCTGAAAACCCTCCCTGCAGCCTGGACACTAACCCATTCACCCTCTCTCCCACCAACCCACCCAGCGACCAGGACCAGGAGGCAAGTGGCAGGATACATTCAACTTCCCCCAGCACGTTCCTGTACACAGCGATACACACACATTTTACCTCACGTTTGTCTCTGACGTTCCCTCCACATGTTTCCCCCTCACGTTCCTTTACACACACACACACACACACACACACACACACACACACACACACACACACACACACACACACACACACACACACACACACACACGTCTCTGTGTATGTGCCTCTGGTGCTGCTTGCATAACACTCGCAAATACTGCAACAAGCAAGGCTACAAGCAGGAAGCAAGCAATGTGTTCTCAAGATTACTACACCTTTACGTGTGTGTGTGTGTGTGTGTGTGTGTGTGTGTGTGTGACTGAGGTTGTGTAAGATTGGAAATGTGTTATCTGTGTCTGTTTGAGTAAGTGAGGTGTTATAGGACCCTGTGATGTAGTTTGAAAATGGGAGGTAAATGAGTCCTTCAATTACTGCCTCGAAACACCACCTATAGGGAAGGAGTTTGTTTTCGCGGCATAGTCAGGAGGAATCAGAAGCCTCCAATTATCAAAAACAATCACAGGGTCCTCAAGTACATTAATGTGAGTTTATAGAATATTGATTGTAAAATAAAGATACTATTATTTTTACTATAAGTGGTTATGTTAAGTCGAGTTACATTATTATACTGTATACTGGAGTTACATCAGTGTTGTCATCTTCCTGTTATGTCAGATAGTTGATGACATTGTATCTGTGTGTTTTATTACAGTATATGTGTGTTTTATCAGTGTATCTGTGTGTTTCATCTGTTATCCGTGTTTCTTCAGTGTATCTGTGTGTTTTATTAGAGTATATGTGTGTTTTATCAGTTTATCTGTGTGTTTCATGTGTGTTTTATGTGTATATGTGTGTTTTATGTGTATCTGTGTGTTTAATCAGTGTATATGTGTATTTTATCAGTGTATCAGTGTGTTTCATCAGTGTATATGTGTGTTTAATCAGTGTATATGTGTGTTTTATCAGTGTATCAGTGTGTTTCATCAGTGTGTTATGATCTAGCTAGGGGTGTTGTATAGGTACACTTGGGTATGTTGACATATAACACCTTGACTTTACCTTACCTGCCTCACTCTCCTCTCACCATTCCTTCTGTCAACAACAAGACCACCAACATCACTACTACCATCATCATGAGTCGCATCTTGCCCATTAGTAAGTTCTCATTTACATTCGTCTCACAATCACCACCTCATTCTTTTCTCTTTTAACCTCGTCCTTCTCTCCTCTTCCTTCCCATCGTTGATTCCACAGCCCCACTTACAAAAAGAGATTGTTTTCTCCTTCACCTCACTAACTTTCTCTTCCAACTCACTAACCTTCCCTTCTGCTAATTGGGAAGCTGACCACGCCAATAGTGTCAATGCCTCCTTTCTATATATTTTAGGCTAGTAGTTCCCCTGGGCTGATTCCCCCTTCCATAAAAATGTACAAATCTTCACTGCCACTTTTATCAGATTCATTCTCGTCACATTTACTGTAAACCCACCAGACCTAATCACTTACACCCACACCCACCCACTCACTCACGTTCACCATTCACGCCTTCTATATATTTTCACGTCTACCTACGGGAGAAATAACTAAGATCTATATTATTTCCAAAGGTTCTCATCTTCGTCAACCCCAAGTGATAAACCCTGAGTTAGTGTTTTGCTCTACGGTCACAGACATCTATTAGCATATTCTTATTAGCCATTACACCTAGTCTTGATAGTATATAGGTATAGTTGTATAATTAGATTTACGTAGCAATATTTTAAATTTGGATACATGTAACTTTGTACATGACACCACCAATAGTTGCTTGCCATGAAAAACTCTAAAAAAAAAAATATTCTTGCAAAAACTTCATACAAAATCTAAATTGCCCCTGATGCAACGCAGGTGTATAATAAGTCAGACGTGTATTACAGGCGTTAAAGAAGGTGTCAGCACGTTTATGGTTTACACAGCAACGATATATCTACTTCCGAAGTGGATTTCCCAAAATTAAATTCGTATTTGTACATGCCATTAATTACTCGCTGGGTAATTTATGGAGGTAATTACGAGGCCGGATTCATTAAGCGGGGAGAGAACATGTGATTACCCAAGTCTTTATGGTAATACGTGTTTATGGGACTAACTATCTCACCTTTCCCACACCCACGACTGCTTGCTTCTCATTGAAAATCATACATTCATTATTAGTAATATGCGAAGTATATGCTAATAACCTAATGGTGATATCATATATAAGCATACCTTTGACGAAAATCTATAAATAAATTATCTCCTGGTACTGAAAATTGGATATCAATATACTACAATAGTCAAATTATATATGAATAATAATAAAAACAAAAATAATAATAATATATACAATTATGAGTTATTCTTTTACCTTTTATATATACAACGATATCAACGCATAATACTTTCATACTTCTGTGTTTCTTATAAAAAAAGTATGAAAGGCCAGATAGAGAGACATGACATTTGCCTGTAATTTTACGGTTCAGTAATAATGTTTGTATACGGTAGAGGAGGAGAGAGTTATTTAGCCCAGCAACCCAATAGACAGCTAGGAGTGGTTGGTGTTGACAATAATATCTGTTTTCATTGTCTTGTTTATGTGTTGTGTAGTCTGGTGTTTTAATATGTTGTCCAGGGCATTGTTGTTGTGTTGTCTCCATGGTGTTATGCTTCGGCGTGTTGTTTTGCTCTTGTTTTGTGTTACTTTATCTGGTGTTGTGTTGTGTTGTGTTGTGTCGTAGTATATAATGTAATGTTGAGTTGAATTTTATGTTGTTTGGTGTTGTATTGTGTTGCATTGTGTTGTGTTGTGTTGTGTGTTGGCGTGATGTGTTCGCTGGTGTTTCTTATTCTGCTTTACGATGTGGTGTTTCTTATTCTGCTTTACGATGTGGTGTTTTTTTGTCTGGTTTTGTGTTGACTTGTGTTGGAGTTGTCAGGAGCTGTGTTGTGTTGTGTTGTTCCTCCTGACGTTTTCTCGTATTGTTACTAGTGTTGTATGTCGTATATTGTGGTGTTGTCTTGTGTTGTTGTTCTGGGAGTTGCTATACTAGAATTTGTTAATGCTTGTGGGTGTTATTTTGTTGCTGTTGTATACTGTTTCAGATGGAACTATTGAACGAATGGGGTATCTTTACGTCTCCGTGTGTTTTCGTATATATTTATGTTATATATATATTGAACTATGTATGTCTCTCTGTCTTTATCTATCCCTCCCTCCCACTCCCTCATTCATATTGATGATCTGTGTATCTATTTGGACGTACAATGCAGATATCATGTCAGGCAAACACTCTTCATGCAAACCCAACATCGATTCTGTCACCGCATAAGCCAACACACACACACACACACACACACACACACACACACACACACACACACACACACACACACACACACACACACACACACACACACACACACACACACACACACACACACACACACACACACACACACACACACAAACACACACACACACACACACCAATAACCAATTCCTCATTCAAATTCTGCGTCAGCCGATACAGAATACAACACTTCAAAAGGCAAAGTAATTACTTCACTGAACCTTTGCACAACCAAATTATACACTCCAATCATCCAATCTGTGAGACGACTAAGTTGTCTGAGCTCTGACACTCTATGAAGTATCACAGAACATGAAAGTTTTACGTGACATATACCATTAATTAAAGAATGTATCGCTTGTTTTTTTCTAGATTTTTGTGTTACATCTCTGCCAAATCCCTCCAACCTTTCTGCCATCTTCCCTTTGAGTTCCCGTTGTGGGTTGCCGAGTTAAAACAGACCCCAGAATTTGCGAAATAAAAGTGGACACAAAAATATATTTCCGAGAATGAAAACTTTATGTCTATACATGAAATATATGAAATGTGGTGTTTATATTAGTCATGAGGTGTAGTCAATCTGGCTTCAAAGAGACTCACAATTGCCACTCTAGCAGTCGAGAGGACATAATGTAATAAATAGGTTTTTCTCTTCGGAGTATTTTAGAAAATATATGAATGATTGAATTGATAGAATAGCAAATATCTTTTTATTTAATTATCCCAAGTTTACTTTAAGTAATACAATTTAAGAGACAATTAAACTTAAAATGTCGGCATGATGGTCTAAAAATATTATCCATTACTATTTATTTATTTTTTTTGAGAGGTTCGTATTACTTTATATTGAGAGTAATAAGAGTGAGGTATGAGTGAGTAATGATTGTGTTGGTGGTGATGAACTGCAGATTTGTTGTTGTTGTTGTTACCGATGGTGATCCTTGGATACTCTGAGGCCAACCCAGACCCAGACTCACACCCCAGCCCGGACCCAACCCCAACTCATCATGGTGAGCAAATATTATAGTTGTTGGTTGAGGCGAAATATAATATAATTTTGTCACTGAGAGGATGTTGATTTGTGAATGTATATATAATGTTATTGAAATTAACTGGGTAAAATAATTATATAGTTTCACTCATAATCAAATGGCTTAAGTCCTTTTTCGTCGATTTCTGGATTAATACCTGAACCTCATCTTATGATTGGATCTATATAACATAAATTGAAAAAAAAATTACTTAGACAGTTTGGTTATGAAGGTGATGATGCTAGATAGAATTTATTCAACCACACAATCTAACAATAAATTATATTTCCCCGTACAGGTTTGTTTCTCTTCCCCCATCACAAACACCATCATAAACACCACTTCCTTTGGCCTTGGATTAAAACACCCAAACCTAAAGTCATCACCAAGTATGTCTACCTATCAACCCAGAGACCAGACCAACCCTCTGCCACCACCACAACCACAACCACCACCACCACCACCACCACACCAAGACCCACCATTACCATTCCTTCACAAGACAGGATAAACATGATGAATATGGGAGCCGCCATGAATCTCCTCAATCTTCAGAGGTTACTTAGGATCCCGGTTCAGAGTGGAGTCAGGTTTCCTACAATAGATGTGCAAGCCCTAACAAAAAGTCTTGAAAAATTCATTGAAGTGTTGAATGCCAAGATAGATTTTGCAGTGCGACATCCACTTGCACTACCAGTTAAACCAGAAATTCTGACATTGATTATGAATTACCTAAATAGTCTGATTAGGTATAAAGAGAAACTGACAATTCATGCTGCAGCCCAAACCAAACCGGACATAACACTGCTGAGGGATATTCAAACCACTCTCAATCAGCTGCAAAGATTACTTCATGTTCTTGGAATTGTTCCCTTTCAGATGAATTCACAGGAGCCGCCCACTACTCCATTACCATACACGTACCCAATACCTTCTCAACACACAGATCCCAATGTGAATCAAAAGGCAGCCAATGCTCTACATAATATTCAGCTACTAATTATAGACTTGCTTCAGCGTGGTGGACAGCCAGACAGAATAAATGAAAACAACCTGATGCTTAATCTACGAACTCTCATTTATATTTTAACAACAAAAATTAACGCGGGTGTATACCAACAAGGTCTCTCACCAATAAATTCAAACGTTTTTCAGAAGATTAAAAACTATGTTGGTCTTCTAACTAGTTACAGGGATCAGGTGGCCATCCAGCAGGCAGCACAAAGGCCTTTCAACCCTCTGGTCCTCAGTAAAATTCAGGAAATTCTTAGTCAGTTGCGTAAGTTACTGTTTGTATTTGATATTATTACCTACCCTGATCCCATCTCTCGAACGGCTACCCTCAACACTAATAAACCTTCACATGTAATTCACGACCCCAATACAAGGGCAGCCAATGCTCTCCACAACATGCAGAAGCTGTTAATCAGCATTCTGCGGTATGATCAACAGCCTCATTCAGGAAATGAACATAACATGATGGTAAGTCTCAAAATATTAATTGAAATCTTGAATGAAAAGCTCAACGCTGGAGCACACCAACCAGGACTACCATCAGTTCGACCTCACAAACTTAAGAAGATTGAAAGGTTTATCAATCTTCTGGTAAGGTATAAGGATCAACTAACTATACAACACACAGCACAAACACCTCTAGATCGTCAGACGTTGCGCAGAATTCAGGAAATTCTTAGTCACCTGCATAAGTTGGTATATGTATTCGGAATTGTGCCTTACCCTGAACCCACCACTTCTGCCACCCAGTTTGCCACCCAGTTTGCCACCCAGTCTCCTCCAATCCTCATTCTTCCTTCTCCTCAGCAGGACCCGAAAGCAGAGGCAGCCAATTCTCTGTACGATCTTCAGAACTTGCTTAATCTCCTGATCAGAAACGGACAAAGGCCTGATTCGGCAAATGGAGACAAAATTCGGTTGAATCTGTCAACCTTGATTCGGATCCTGAGGGATATGAGTAACATGGGCAGACAACAGCCAGGACTTCCACCAATCAACCCACATACCTTACAGAAATTTAAAAGCCTCCTCACTCTCCTGGACCATTATCAGAGACACCTATTGGGCCAGCTGTCATCTAATAGCGTGGATCTACAGCTTCTACGCAATATTCAGAATGTCCTCAAACAGTTGTACGATTTGATGTATGTGTTTGGGATAACCGTACGCACTGTGATCAGTCACCAATACCAATATATATAGTCAATACCCATCAACCGGCTTACCTGAACTGACTGTGGAAACTGTCTGTCGCAACCCTAGCCGAAGTTCCATCCGTCAACGTACCGTACTTACGATTATCAACATCCCCACACTTCCAAGGTTTATCCCCACACCCACCCCTCTCTATACAAGAGTGAATTTCATCCTGATCAAAACCCATCCAAAATAACTACCCGAATATTATACCCACGAACATCAAACGTCGATCCATAATAATATAGTGTAAGGAATGAAGATGTCACACCTTCTACCAAAATGAAAAAATTAGACTATAGTTTGGGTGTTATTTATTTGATTTAATTCCTCCTTATGACTGATATCACTGGTTAACCAAAATATTGCATTGGTTTGTTTCCCAGTAAAGGAGTTGGTCGGTGATATCGATAATTTCAATATTCATCATCATTTCAAAATGGACCACGAAGCTTATTTTCACGGTACAGACTCGACCATTTATTTATTTTTTTTAACACTCCTTGTTGATAATAAAGTCGAAATGTCAAGTTGAAATTTCAATATCAGTGCTGTGGCTAGTGTGCGAGCTGTGTACTTAAGGTGGTAATTAATTCACTTTTGGTACATCAGAGCGCCTTTATTGATTCCTCCAAAGTATGTCAGGAAACAGAACCAGATTAGAAAAAAATAAAGGTGGCCTGTTGTTGCCTGGAGTAGTTTGAAGGAATCATTTCCTCCAGATTTACCAACAGTGTACTTTCCCCTTAAATTGATCCCAGATTTTCAGTTCCATGCATTGATTGTATTACCTTAGTATGTGTGCGTGTGTGTGTATGTACGTGCGTGTGTGTATGTGTGCGTGCATGTATGTAAGTTGATGAATGCGAGTTACTATGTGTAGGCCCAAAGCAAAAATATACATTCGATTTTAGACAGACAACAGATCCACAATAAATAATCCTTCACAGCCTTCATAAAGCATGAGTGAGTGGGAGGCAACACAATGCACTTCATAATAACCCACTCAATAATAACCCACTCATTGTGTGTATTGTCCACAAACGTATTATATTATTTTTCCTCTCCACATACTGTTCAGTCACCGTTATGTCCCCTGTTATGTCGACATTCACCCCAGCTCAACCTCATTCTTGCTGATGTATATGTCAAGATCTGTAAAAATCTTTATCGTCTTTCTGTATTAGAGTTAGGAATTCCTGTATAATATTAACCACCTTATTATACCCAACTTTACTGTCGCCTCTACAAGTTCGCAAGTATTGTGTTTCTGGCAAAATTCTGCTTGAGATATTGTTGTTTAATTAAAGGATGTATGCTGTTAATTATATGGTCACTTGTAATTTGGTTGTCATGAATATATAAATCTTTTCTGCATTGTTTCTTTTAATCACTGAGTCTGTTACTGGATTTTCACATTAGTGGAAATTTGCAAACCATATTGGAAGTTATTTCAAATTCATGC
The DNA here is from genome assembly GCA_034508575.1 of Petrolisthes manimaculis. NCBI lineage: Eukaryota > Metazoa > Arthropoda > Malacostraca > Decapoda > Porcellanidae > Petrolisthes > Petrolisthes manimaculis. Next base: position 92,270 of record JAWZYT010001573.1, on the reverse strand, counting down.
ATATAATATATCTACAGTATTTTGTCTATGGTACAAAATATGCGTGACTTTTCCCATTAATTCTTAGGAACGAAACAATATTACATCATCTGTTGTGGTCTGGGCAAAGCATATAATTATAGAGAATGAAAATTAATGTTAAGGGGAGAGTATACTTTTGATAGATTGGAGTGCCTTGATTCCTCTAAAGTATGCCAGGAAACAGACCCAGATGAAGAAAAATAATGGTATGCTGTTGCCTGGAATAGTTTGGAGGAATCATAATCTCCAAAAATGTCAAAAACTATACCCTCCCCTTAAACTAATGTTCGGTGACCATCATTACAAAATGTATACACAGGAAAGAGAACCGACTGTGATGTATAGGTGTGTCGTTACGTGACCTGGTGGTGCCCGAACACTCATGGCTGGATTGGATTGTATGGATGTATGGATGGATTCGCTCGGGTGGTACGGATAAGGACCTGCTGCTTATACCAAAGGCCACACACAGTCAGTCAATCAATCAATCTGGTTACTATACAGAAGTAAAAACGCAAATTAAATATCCTTATATACCGTAGGCGTATATGATATAATTATCCTGGTTTAGAATATTATATGGTCATTGAGTTTGTGTGTGTGTTTTTGTTTTGTTTTTCCCTGTCACACCGAATTATAACATTGAACTTTGTCTTTCTTGTGTGTTTATCCACCGAAAATAAAAAAAATCAAGCCAGAAAACGCATGACTTCCTTATTAGTGTAATTATTATTAAGATGGTCAGACTGTTTTTAGGGGGATGAATTGGCGGATGGATTTCGTTGACTTTTAACCTTCAGTACGAATTTTGGAAACGTATACTCCAACAGAACTTTCTTTGAAAAATCCAGATTAGTTGCGAAAACTCACAGAATGATGTGCAGGACTGATTATTGACTGTGGTGGGTTTTTGCTTATTTGTGCCTCATTTTCCCTTATTTCGCTTTTACGTATTGCTATTGCTGCCTTAGTTTGAAATTTGAAGTAATAATTCATAAAGTAAATTGGACATATTTTTACCATTCTGGACGATCGATAATTAATCTACTGTAGTGTTTACAGTTTGTTCCAGTCCCCCTCAAGCCTGTCCCCCTACTCCCACACACCCCCAGTTCCCCCAAAGCCTGTCCCCTACTCCCACACCCACTTAATACCAATGTTATGATGGCACTGTATGTTGCCTCATTGTTATAATGGTATTGTATTTTACTATTACATAATTAATGTGACCTTTATATTTCATCAAAACATTGGGATGATAATGCATCAATGTGTTGAATTGTGTAAGTGTATGGTGGGATTATAAAAATTGGGTGTGTTGACATTATAAACACTGTGACTCTTGCTGTGCCAGGCTCACTTTCCACTCACCGTTCCTCCCGTCACCACCACCACTACTATGGGTCTCATGTCCCTCATTTGTAAGTTGACCTTCACATTCACTTCGCTTCCACCTCATCTCATCATCGTAATTTCTCGTTACCACTAAACCACCACCACCATCTCAAGAGGTGGATCCCAGTCATTTATCATTTCATCTTCACCTCACTTCTATTCTCACCTCCCCTTCTTGATCGTCACCATCACTAAGAGTTACGTCTAGATAGAACTCCAGCCGGGGATTAAACCTGGATGTTCTGATAACAAGACCCGAATGGTAATCACAGATAAGGATTAATTTGATTTATCTTTCACACAATATTATGTGTTCTATAGATTGTACCAAGTGTTGAGTCACCCCTCCTTCTACATCTACCTACATGACGTACAAACTGAATTGCATCGTTCATCCCAAGAGTAATTGCCAGATGTGTTTAGTCATGCAGTTCATCGTCAGTCCCAAGACACAAGGTTGTATAAAATTTCGCCAGTCATGTGTCCTTGTTGAAGTGGTAACCCTGGGTTTAGCGTTGGTCTCTACGGTTAATGAGATAAATATTTGACTTTAAGGATTTGGGCACCAATTCTGACTGCAAATGGATCCCATTCCTCTTCTCAACTGTCCATTGTTGCTTCTTTTTCCTTCGTGTTGCTGTCCCTTCTCTCTGTCTCCTTCTTCCTGCACATCACCATCATAGCAGGAATTAAGACTCCTGTAATATCCGTTCATAATTAATTGTAATTACTCAGGGGTGTAAAAACTTAGCCAGTGTAAACGTACTATGTAACTATGGTGTATAAAAGTTCATTCCTTCAGCCTGTCGTAGTACACTTGAAGCAGCTATGGTTCCAACGACTAAATAACAGAGAATAGATGACGATCTGTGCCTTGTTGTTCAGTTATATTGTGGCTGGCTAAAGGAATAAACATTTGTACATCATACGGTTGTACATTTGTTTATGAACATTTATTTATGTATGTTTATGGACATCATATAAAACCTGAAGTTATATCCCGTATATAAGCGAATTATACAAAGAGGAAGAGAACGAAAAGAGGAGGTATGAAACTTAGATAGAATTTTTTTTTACATAATTTGAATAGTTTTCATAGAATGTGAGCAAATGTATTTCATTACTGAATGGCACCCAGTTAGTTATAAATCTAAAGGTTATTATGCTTATACAGTGGACATAGTGATTAAAAAACGTAACCCGTGACCAATTTTTTTATTGAGAATTTAGTATGACTTTGTATTGAGAGTAAAGGGGAAAAAAAGTGAGGTATGAGTGAATAATGATTATGTTGATGGTGATGTACTGCAGGTTTGTTGTTGTTACCAATGGTCAGCCTTGGATACTCTGAGGCCAACCCAGACCCACACCCAGACCCACACCCCAGCCCGGACCCAACCCCAAGTCCTGGTGAGCACAGAAAAAAATATATACAGTAGTTGAGGCGATGCTCTGTACACTCGCGGTCAGAAGAAGCTGTGTCCTGATCTCTTAAGGGGGTGCGGGAGTAGGGGACAGGCTTGGAGGGGGGGACTGGGGGGGTGCGGGAATAGGGGAACAGGCTTGGGGTGGGTAGAAAGCCTGTCCCCTATTCCCGCACCCTTCTAACCCCCCCAAGCCTGTCCCTCTACTCCCGCACCCTACAAACTCCCCCCCCCAACCCCCTAGCACACACCCCAAGCCTGTACCCCCTATTCCCGTTGGCTCCACTCCCGCGTTGACCACTGCGCGTTGCCAATGTTGAGCCACCCAGATATTCGAATCCCGAACGAAGCGAAGCACTCATGACCGAGTGAGATGGAGGGAGGGACGACTGAGTTGGGGAGATGGAGGTCATGAGTGCTTCGCTTCGTTCGGGATTCGAATATCTGGGTGGCTCAACATTGGTAACGCGCAGTGGTCAACGCGGGAGTGGAGCCAACTGTACATGAGTCTGTCGCTGATAGGATGTTAATATGTGAATGTGTAATATATTAATGTTGCTAGAATTGAATGTGTACAGTCTAAGAATAATAATAGTTTTAATCTTATCGAGTTACACAAACTAACACACACTATTAATATCTCGACAGGATTGCTCTTCCATCCCCACCGTTATAATAAGAATTATCGTCATCGTCATCACTTTCTCAAATACCTACCCCGGATGAAACACGGCTTCTTATTTCATCGTCATAACCACCACAAACACACACACCACCGCCCATCTAAACCAAATGTCATCACCAAGTATATCTACGTGCCCAAAACACGACCCAAGCCCAGACCCAAACCCAGACCCAGACCCAGACCCAGACCCAGACCCAGACCCAAATCCAGATCCAGACCCAGACCTGTAGTGACCCCAGCACCCGCCACTACAACCACTACCACCAGGCCAATAGTCACTGTTCCTTCACACGAGAGGATAAACATGATTAATCTACAGGTGACCATTTTTCTGTTCAAGCTTCAGAAGTTGCTGTGGATCCCGGTTCAAAGTGGAGTGGAGTCTCCTGCAGTCGATGTGTTGAAGCTGATGATCAATCTTGAGAAATTCATTGATGTGTTGGATGCAAAGATGACATATGTACGAGAACACATTATAATCCATCCAGTTAAACCACAAGCTTTTAATAAAATCATTAAATACCATAAACTACTAATTAGATATTTACATCAATTGAAAAGTCATGCTACATCCCAAACCAGGCCGAACATAACTCTACTACGAAATATTCATAATACTCTCGATGAGGTGAAGAAGTTGTTGCATCTAATTGGAATCCAACCCCTTCAAGTGAACCCACAAAAGTCCACTGTCCCAACACTCCCAGATCCTCCTCCACCTCGTCCTCCTCCACCTCCACCTCCTCCTCCTCCTCCACAGACAGATCTAAATGTGAATCAACAAGCAGCTAATGTTCTTCATAATATTCAGGTGCTGCTTATAAACTTACTTCAGAATGGTGAGCAGCAGCCGGACAATGTAAAGGAAAGTGAGCTAATTATGACTCTGAAAATATTAATTGATATTTTGAATACAAAGATTAACTCTGGCTCACATTCAATAAGTTCAGACGTTCTTCAGAAAATAAAAACCTTTGTCAATCTTCTAACTAGTTATAGGAATCAACTGGCCATCCATCAAGCAGCACAAATTCCTCTGGATCTTCAAGTCTTGCGTAAAATTCAGGATAATCTCAGTCAGTTGCGTAGGTTGGTGTTTGTGTTGGGTATTATTGCCTACCCTGATCCCAACTCTGTCTCTGGTACCGACAATAGTAATGCTCCATCACCACAGGACTCTAATATAAAGGCAGCCAATGCTCTCTATAACATTCAGAAATTGTTATTCATTATACTTCACAGTGGTCAACAAATTCATTCTGGAAATGAACATAACCTAATGCTAAGTCTCAAAGTATTAATTGAAATCTTTACTGAAAAATTCAAAGCGGGAGTATACCAATCAGGATTACCCCCAGTTAACCCTGACGTACTTCAGAAGATTAAAAGTTATATCAACCTTCTGGTAGGTTATCAGAATCAGCTCATCCACCAGCACACAACACAAATTCCTCTGGATCGTCAAATCCTGATTATTATTCAAAAAATTCTCAGTAACCTGCACAAGCTGGTATTTGTTTTCGGAATTGTGCCCCACCCTGACCCAGCAGGTCTTACCAACCTTCCTCCTCAAGCAACCACTCCACCTCAAGCAACCACTCCACCTCAAGCAACCACTCCACCTCAAACAACCACTCCACCTCCAACTCAGCAAAACCCTGAAATAGAGGCTGCTAATTCTCTGTTCAACCTTCAGAGTTTGTTGATCTCGTTTGTTAGCAGTCAAAGGCAGCCTGATGCAGAGAGTGCTGACAAAATTAGTCTCAGTCTAACATTGTTGATTGAAATCCTGAATGATAAAAGTAATATGGGCACAAACCAGCCTGGACTGCCACCAATTGACCCACAGATTCTAACAAAGATCAAGGACCTCCTCGCTCTTCTGATTCATTACAAAAAACATCTCTTCGGCCAGCTGAATTCCGACAGCGTAGATCTACAACTTGTGCGCAACATTCAAAACGTTCTCAATCAGTTGTGCGATTTGATATACGTGTTTGGCATCACTGTCCGCCCCGTGTCTACCACCACCACCACCACTACTACTGCTATAGTCAAGATCCAACAACCATCCACTCCCTACATTCCCCCACCATACCCCTAAACTAATTCCCTATATTAATTAATGGGACAGTTCAGTGTTGGTAAAGATCCGGAACAACTGGTTCCTCCTAACTATTCCAAGCAACAGACCACCATTATTTTTTGTGCATCTGGTCTTGTTTCCTGGCATACTCTATTGTACAGTCGGCGGCATAAGTCCTGTCGCCTCACCTGCTTCACCGAGACAGGCAGTGTTCATGGACTCGAGAAATACACACGGTTTCTACACCTAATAATCTCGAGTCTATGAACATTGCGTGCCTCGGTGAAGCAAGTGAGGCGACAGGACTTTTGCCGCCGACTGTACCATAAGTGAACTTCAGCCTGATCAAGACCCTTCCGAAATGTTTTAAATATTCCTCAAGTACAGTCACGAGCCATGATAAATATCCAGTAGAAGTATTACATTTCTAACTATACCTGTTTCATAGTTACTGAAGCTCGGGTATTACTCTATCAAGAGGCTATTTGAAGCAGACCTAAATACTTATTCTGGTTCGTCACTGTACACACACACACACACACACACACATACACACACACACACACACACATACACATACACGTGTTTCATTAGTCCACCCCTCATTGAGCTGCAGAAGAGAAGACCTTACAAACTTTTTCCTTTTATTCTGTAAGTAAAGACATGTCACACAAGATAATAATTATATATTATCGGATTTAATGATCACATTAATACATACAAATAAAGCATGTAATCATTATTATTATATTATTATTATTATTATTATTATTATTATTATTATTATTATTATTATTATTATTATTATTATTATTATTATTATTATTATTATTATTATTATTATTATTATTATTATTATTATTATTCCTCAACAATACAGTTTCATCTCAACTATACTTTGCTCTATTCCTTTTTCTAAGAGTTATTTCGTTAATTACTCTGAATATCCTTAAACCTGAAATAACATAATATATAGTGATTGGGGCAGAAAAAGTGTAGACACCAAAAGTAGATAATCATTATGCTAAGACATATAATATACAATAAATTTATACTGGTATATAATTATTCACATAGTTATTATGAAAAAGTATATGAGTGACGAGTTAACAAAAATTTCCGTTGATCATCTATGCTTCAATTTCTTTATCATTTTAAAAAACAATGTCTAAGGAACAAAATTATATCGAACAACACAACTTACCTCCTCATTAGACTTAAGGTGGTAATTCTTTTTTGTTGCATTAGAGTGCCTTGATTCCTCCAAAGCCTGCTAGGAAACAGGACCTGATGAGCAAATATAATGGTGTTCTGTTGCTTGGAATAGTTTGGAGGATTCAGTTACTCCAGATTTACAAACACAAAACTTCCCCCTTAAAGTTCATATAATTCGTCTTCATCAACTTACATTATGGTGAGATTAGTGCTTGGATGATTAGAGGGATCGACAGTGAATTGGACTTTTAAATTACGACTCAGATTAGTGGACAGATAAAATGATTCTCTTATTAACTCTCCGACAGTTCATTTTAGTCCCATCATGAGATACGTAAGACCTTGAGTGTAATAGACTGTAAATACGTCGTGTCCATCAGAAAACATTCACTCAGAGGGGAAACTATACTCTGTTCAAAACTTGTGTTCCTTTTGGCCTCTTATGCTTAGATAGATAGAAATAGATAGATAGATAGATAGATAGAAATAGATAGATATAGATAGATAGATAGAAATAGATAGATAGATAGATAAATAGATAGAAATAGATAGTTAGATAGATAGATAGAAATAGATAGATATATAGACAGATAGAAATAGCGATAGATAGACAGATAGAAATAGCTAGATAGATAGAGGCCAGCAGAACACAAATTTTGAACAGACTATAGTAACCAGATGACGTTATAATTATTTTCACCTCCTCCTCCCCCCTCAAATTATTTAAGGGGGAAGTTCCATGTTGGTAAATCTGGAGCCACTAATTCCTACAAACTATTCCAAGCAACAGGCCATCATTATTTTTGTTAATCTGGTCCTGTTTCCTGGCATATTTTGGAGGAATCAAGAGGTTTTAATGAACCAAAAGTAGAGAGTACAGTGTTGGGAATTCTGGAGCAACTGATTCCTCCAAACTATTCCAAGCAACAGGCCACCATGATTTTTTTTTTTTTTTTGTTCATCTGATTCCGTTTCCTGACATACTCTGGAGAAATCAAGGCACTCCAATGTACCAAAACTATACTCTCCCCTTTAGGATCCTTTGGTCGTGTATGAGAAATGGAGGCTTCTGATTCCACCTGAATATAACACGAAATAATCTCGTTCCAACATTTGAAGGACTCATTTATATACATACCTCCAATTTTCTGACCACATCACAGGGTCCCTTAAATATCTTAAACGCTTGAGAAATGTTATGTCTTTCCTATACCGAGGTTCATAACAGTATATCGTATAGAGTGACAAAGGCAGCAAGTAGTTTAGGCCGTTCCTTATTTCCAATCGTGATATCAGCATCTAGTGTCGGTGGTCCGTGTAGAGTGTTTAGTGAGCCACAAACCAACCATCACTAACGGAGCAGAGGGACATTATTTGCATTATTATTGTAAGTCAAATGGAGTGAGTCAGGTATTGCTGATTCGACACCCTATCAACGGTGTATACTAATAATTATATATACTCCGTCCCATTCATATCTCCTGATGATGATACTCTCGTCTCCCCTATACCCCCATCATTTATTTCCCACAGCCACACCAGGATTGCTTATAGTTCTTCACCCTCCCACCTTTTTCCCCTCTGCACCCACCCATATATCTCCCTCCCTCAGCCCCCCATTGGGGTATTGCCTGTAGTAATGTGGGCAATACTTACAGGGTTTTGGCGCCCCTTCGGCCCCAGCCACTAGCTTTCAGTTTTTCAACTGTCCCTTTTTTCATTTTATTTCCTTCCTGCTTGCTGTCACACCTCTCTATCACCTTTTTCTGGCGCTATAGGACCTCGATGTTGCGGCGCCTAATACCCATCAATGAAATCCCTCCCTCCGCCTAAGACACCGAACTGGTAACTGTGTCATCCAACCTTCATCCCCCCTGCCTGGTATTGGTGTTGGTGTTGGTGTTGGTGGGAGGCAGCAGCGGCCAGTCACCTCCATTCATACACCCACCAATACTAATTATACAGGCTGTCTAGATTTATTCACACGATTTTCACAGAGGCACTATTAATTCAGAGGCACTTTTTCTCCAGTCGACTGTCCTGTTCTGGAAACTATCTGAGGCAATTATAGGATAATACATTTTTCCACCCATGTGTGTCTGTATGTTAGTTACATTTATTATGTGTGAAAATTAGAGACGTTGTTCACACGACTGCCTTGTTATGTTTCCAGTAATCAGAAATTACACAAAAATTGCTTTTCACGTGCAAGTCAAAATGGTTGTGGCGATATTGTGTCACCTGGGATAGCATCTCAAATTATTACACCTGGATATTGCCATGAATTATTTATTTAACACAAAGCAATAATTAAAGCATATTATTCTCCACTTGTCATTAATCAAATTGTGTTTTATCTATATTCACAAAATTAATGGAGGTTGCCTAAGAATATGGTCTCACTTTTGTATTTTGTTTGTTTGTTTGTTGGTTGGTTAGATAGTGAACCAGATCCCACACAACAGTGTAAGGTTCTGTAAGTTGGAGGAAAGAGAGTTGTTATGACAGTGATATATTATACTTGAGAATCGGTCCTATTCATCTAATACACAACGACGTTACCAAGCAAAAAATAAACTTAAGGCCAGGTAAAATGAAAATTGATGGAATAGTCGTTGAGCAAAATAGCAGGCAGAAAGTGCACTTTATATAGAATGTATGTATGTAATGGGAAAAATGTCTTTTAAAACAAATCTTGACTTCCAGCAGAAAAAGCGACACGGAAATAAAAAGATATTGAAAACATTTCTCGAGGTAAAAATGTTACAGGAAGCAGTGAAAGGAAAAGGAACAAGAATTGGTGCAGGCAAGAATTCAACCATGTATACAGTACAGTAGGTTCTACACTTTTACCTTTGATGATATTGTACAGTCATATTACCACCGTCCATCTTATAGGATACACATTTGAACAAGGCTAGTCATGATTTCTGTGCTGTTTTTTTATTGCATTTTACTATAATGTTCAGAACGTAAAATATATGAAATGCACTGTTCAAGGGTTTCTCTGGTACTAATGAAGAATTTAAAGAATGATTATACACGTACAATACATTTTCGTCTAAATTATTATAAAAAATTAATGAACTAAAGTTTTACATTGTTAACCCCATCGATCGCTCTTCTCTCAATCTTTATTAATTCACGGATATGTTGAAATATTACCAGAATCTTCATATATTGATACGAAACTATAGCTGTTGTTCTCTATAATATTCATTTCATAAGATTCATTTCTGTAGGTCGATCAGATATTATATTAAACCTACATTCGCACTTTGTATACAATTTTATCCGATTTTCTTGTTTTGGGTTGTGCAGTCTTACCTCCTACTTCTATTTTCTTTTTATACGTGGTCTTCCTCCCTTCTCACTTGTTTTACTCGTCACGTATTTCTGTTTCTCTCTTGCTCACGCCTCTGCTGCCCCCCACACTCACCCACTGATCTCACTCTCAGCAAACCTTTCGCACACACATCCACACTATCTCTCTCTCTCTCTCCCCCTCTCCCCCTCTCATCATCAAAGGTTTTCGCTTCACACACACACACACACACACACACACACACACACACACACACACACACACACACACACACTCACACACACACACACACACACACACACACACACACACACACACACACACACACATACACACACACACACACACATACACACACACACACACACACACACACACACACACACTATACTCTCTCTCACTCTCTCCTCTCTCTCTCTCTCTCTCTCTCTCTCTCTCTCTCTCTCTCTCTCTCTCTCTCTCTCTCTCTCTCTCTCTCTCTCTCTCTCTCTCTCTCTCTCTCTCTCTCTCTCTCTCTCTCTCTCTCTCTCTCTCTCTCTCGTATTAAATCTGCTACGCCTACTCACAACACGCAATGTGAAGCAGCCTATTACACATCATAATTATGTTGTACTGTATATCCTCCTAGCCTCATTTATGGTACTGGCTTCATACTGTACGTGTAGCAGCCAGCCTTCATCAGCTTTATGGTCCTCACTTATGTTTAGGAAGTCTCGGGAGACCTCATATAAAAAATAGTCTCTCACCCGTAGTTTTAAAACATTTGAGGGCCCTTACTGGAGCTCTATGAACCCTCCAAATAATCCAGGCCATAAAACGCTTCAGTGTTTCGAATAGGGAATCTGTTGCCTGGATTAGTTTGGAGGGTTTATAGATCTTCAGTAAGGGCCCTCAATTTTTTTTAAACTACGGGTGTCTGTCTATCCTTGTAACGATTATTCCCTTCAACGCGACGCAGGAAATAAAAAAAACTCCCTCGAGCCATAGAAGTATTATTAGAACATGATATTTTGCTGCTTTAATAAGGGTCCTGTGAATCTGTGATGTAGTCAGAAAATTGGAGTTAAGGTGGTCATTTCTTTTTGGTACATTGGAGTGCCTTGATTCCTCCAAACTATGCTAGGAAACAGGGCCAGAAGAACAAAACTAATGATGTTCTGTTGCTTGGAATAGTTTGGGTGCTGCTGATTCTCTACACATCTTAAGACTGTATGTACCCTTTGATAACAGAGATGCTTCTTACGTATTTATATATTTCCCAGTATTTATTTAGAGTTATGCTGTTGCCATAATGTACTGATCATCATAGTTACTTGCTTGATTTATTTATTACGGGCCCATATTGTCATTAACTCTACTTGTTCAATATTTTAGTTGATAGATTATATTAAATAGACTGAACACGTCCCTCCGTCCCTTTTATGATCCCCTCCAAAACAAAATATATATATATACCGGTATATATAAAACGTGTCATCTAAACTATTCCATGTATTTTCACCGAAATTGTGATGTATATTAACGAGATCCCTGAAAGAATATTGCTTAATTTGTTTTACCCAGGCTACCCCGACCAGTGCCTCTCACACACACGTTTATTTATTATCTCCTCCAATATTTTCGTAAAAGAATTTGTTATCGAATCACACTAAATATATACACGATGAAATATAGTACATATATTGTATCTTTGGGTGTTTAGTACAGTGTTGGTAAATCTGGAGCAACTATTTTCCCCCAAACTATTCCAAGCAACAGGCCATCATAATTTTTTTTTTTTTTTTTTTTTTTTTTTTTTTTTTTAATCTGATCCTCTTTCCTGACATATTTTGGAAGAAGCAAGATATTCCAATGTTCCAATAGTGTAGTTATCCCCTTTAACCTCAAGATGATACTAACCAAATTTATTCCCACTAACATTTTGAATATCACAGTAAACATTTTAATTTATAATGCATTGCTGTAATAAGAGTTATCGAGGTTAGACACCATTTACAGAGGGCTATATATTTTTTCAGAGACTTGATTATTGAAGGGAAATACTCGTAGGTTTTGTGTGACAGAACAGCCAATGGTTCAGAACATAGGTACAATTCAGGTTACATTATAAACTTCTATAATGGATGTATGGCTATTATGCATGAAATGAGGCCGGCTGGGTTAAAATTATATCTCCATTAATCATCATTTGCAACATAGCATATTGGTGAAGGGCTGTGACACTGCAGGATGTAAGTTTAAATGTTATGTTGCATGTCATTCAGCATTTTAGAAAATGTAGCTAATTGCAAATTCCTCGCAGGCAGTTTGACAGAGTTTGACATTACTGAGTCAGTTTTGTGGAGTGTAATGAGGCGCTGGTGTAGAATACTTAAGGATTGACAGGATGGGGATTAGACGAGGAATTAAGGTTATATGACCTCTGGGAAAAATAAATTACACGGTACCCTTACGGTGTGATGATTATAATATGACACATGAAAAGAGGAGGATATCTGTGGTATATAATGGTGCTTGGTTGGTATAGATAGCTCTGGCCTTTTATTTACTTCAATGTTATAATAATAAACAATAGTAAATTTAACAATTACCCAATATTTAATTCGGGCAAAATCTCTCTCTCTCTCTCCCTGTCTGTCTCTCTCTCCTCAAAAATATCAGCAACATTCAGAGCTTCCATCCGAAATGAAAACAATGAAGAGTTCCAGGAATTGCGGGCCCACGTCGGACATTAATAAGGCATCGCTTTATCAACAACGCCCACTAAATTATGTACCGCTGTTCGGAGAGGCGAAGGAAGGGATGGATGGGGTGGCGAGGCGAGGGGTTAGTTAGTTAGTTAGTTAGTTAGTTAGTTAGTTAGTTAGTTTATTTGTTTGTTTGTTTGTTGTGGATGAATAAATTGAAGGGTTACTGATTCCTTCAACCCATATCAGGAAACATACGCTGTCTCAGGATATACAAGTGGAGAGTGAGTTATGTAGCGTTCATGGTTTAGAGACACCAGCTGTAACACTTCAACATATTTCCCGGACCCTTAAAGACCTTGTGATCATGTATAAAAATTTGCAGGCTTCTGAATTCCTCCTGACAGTGCCACGAAACAAGCTCCTTCCCTTATAGGTGGTGTATCGTGGCAATGTTTGAAGCACTCACTGACCTCCAATTTTCTGACTACATCACAGGGTCCTTAAAACGATCCTCTTAAGCTGACTCGGCCACAAATTGGAATGTGACTAAGCTAATGGAATATTCAGATACCTTAGAGGAGGCAACGACCTCATCTCGGGTCGGTGTATCTGTTTCTTTTTTTTTGTCGTCGCTGTTCTTACGTATAAAATATTCTGACAATATTAGAAGCAATTTGTTGATGTCCATTTAACTGAGAACACTCGTTTGTTCATAGCGTTCCTTGTTCTCCTCCTATGAAGATGGTTTTGCAATATACAAATGATTGTTTTCCTTTTACTGTTTTAATGGACACTCACTTTTTTCCTACCCCAGTACAAGCACATACTGAATATATAATTTCATCTATAATACTATACTGATATACAGCACTTATGTTCGTCTGCTGTGTGGTTATGCAAGGATAAACAGTTGTACCTATAGGGAAGTTAATTCGTAGGAGAAGCTGATGTGGGGATTTATATTGCTTGTTTGTTTGCTTGTCTTTAAAATTTCAGACTATTTAAGCAAGCAAGCAAGCTACCTCGTTTCATAAGCTTCCTCCTCTCTCTCATATGCAGCCTATTTATTGTCCTTGAGTGGAGGCGAGGTCTGGGGTTTTGATGTCAACACTGGAGGAATGTGTAAGAGGTTAGCATGGAGAGCGATTAGGAGTACACGTGTGTCTTGGCTGGAGGGGGGAAGAGGGAGGAGTGAGGAAGTACTGGGGAAGTTAGAATAGTTGATACACCACTTACAGAGCTGGGACAGTAATAACAATAACGTCAATAACAAACAACAATAACAAGAAAAAATAACACAAAAATATAAATAACAAGGATTACAACAACAACAAAATAACAACAACAACAACAACAACACTGCCAACAGCCATAACTTCAACAATAACAATAAATAATAGACGCCCCTCTTCTCTAATTCCACGTATCCTGTCATAGAGAACCAATGTGTCTACGAATGTACTTGGTTTTTTTTAGACCGTGTGTGAATAGGGTTTATTCAACTAATTGATTGGTTCATGATTTTTCCTTTCGATTGGTTGTTTTAGGGTATTTACTTAATCAAGGAAAGGGTGAGAGGAGAGTGAAGGAGGAGAAGGCGAGGAGAGAGAGATGAGAGGGAAGGAAAAAAGGCAAGGACAGATGGCAAAAGACAGACAGACACACAGACAGACAGATGAGAGGGAAGGAGGAGAAGACAGAGGGAGATAACACTCACAAAGACAGTGATGGTGGTGGTGGAGGAGGAGGTGAGTTTTGTACTGTATTGTTTTGGTCACCATTTCTTCCAACCTATGTCCCCACAAAACATACCCCACCTCTGTATATGAGTAAGGATTCTGTGTTGTGTGTCACTGTTTGGATTACCTAGGGGCCTGCAATTCCTCAACATCATATGACTATTATTACCCACGTAAACGACCCACATTTCGTAATATCCATGGGTCGATGCCACAGTGGTATTTGTTTGTTAACTTCCTAACCAACCACACTTGTAAGGCTTCATTTATTATTTTCCAAAAAGCTGAGTTTCCACATTCACAAAATCTATCAAATAGTTAGATAATGATTATCACTGCATAGTTTACTCACCAAATTCATTAAATAATTCACCCATAAGTCATTTACACGGCTAACATTCTTTCGTTTGCGTGCTTACAAACCACTAACAACGACTGTGGTATCGACCGTATATCGCGTGAAATGTTCGTTCCCAGACTGACATAGGACCTTAATTAAAAAACACAACATTAAATATTGTAAACAAAATAAATATAAAAAACTAATTATCAATACAACTCCATAACCATAAAGCAACGCCATTATAATACTCGACACAACACCCAGTTTAACACTACCATAACCATAACACCACAAAACCATCATAACCATAAATAACAACATCATAACACACACACACACACACATCAACAACAACAACAACACCAACCCTATTTGTTTAGCAGCGCTCCAAAACTCGTCGTCTTATTGAAAGGGAAGATGCAGACAACAAAACACACAATAAGCCTCATGTTTGTTGACGGATGAAATTATTACGTGTAATTATAATAACCACCCTGTGTTTGTTTAGCTGGATAATTCACTTCTAAAAATATCTAATCATGAGGTGTGATACTCGGGCTCCGGCAAGTGTGTCTATGCGATTATGATTTTGTATTATTGTTCATGCTTATTGTATCTGAAAAGCGATTCACAGAAGTGGGCACAATAGGTTGCCAGTAATTTGTATTGGGGCTATTTAACACGCCATCCAATGTGTAGGTAGGTAATCATGTTTAACTTCTGTTAACATAATGCATATTCGCGTTCCCGTGAATAGAGATTTTACGAATGATCTGTATACTGTAAATTAAAGGTTGTTCATACACTGCCAACCAATTATGTGTGCCATTTCTGCGAACCAATTCTATTTTTTTTTCATTTTTTTTTTAGCTACTCAACTGGAACGAATCTATATAACAATGATCCGATTTCTGTATGAATGTGTGTGTGTGTGTGTGTGTGTGTGTGTGTGGTTTGTTGCTTTATGTATAAACTTAGATTAATTTGTAATCTATCTATTTATGAAAAGAAATCTACACATTCAGTACAGTATTTTCCTTCAATCTTAGATAAATGTGTAACGTTATAAAATACTGAAGGGAGAAAACATGAAGGAACATCTGTCTGAAACTGTGCCTACTATTTCTTCATTTCCCAAACTCGTGGAGGAGAAATTTATATTTCCTTATTCTTACACGACATGGCCTACATAATACAGTAGGCTTAAAATACATTAATGATAAGTGTGATTTAGTAACCCCTTTTGTTTATCAAGGACTAGCGAATGAAGCAAGAGAACTTGTGTATGATAAGCAAGAGGAAGAGATCTTCACTACTATAGGAGGAGTGTACTGTATGTTAGGGCTGACAACCTGGTGTCTACTGTCCTCTATAGTCAATCCATGGAATGGCTTCTCTCACTTAGGCTAATAACTGAAGGGACTTAGGTCGTGGATGCCAGACTTTGTAGAGGGGAGCTGAAAATTTAACGAGTTTAATCAATTCCCCACCAATCCCACTACATTACTACCGTCAGTTTTCTACCTTCCTTCCTTCCTTTCCTTTCCTTTAACCTTACCTACGTCCCCAAGACTTTAGACTAAAGCAACGTGGGTTTATCTGGTTCGTGGTTTCGCCGTAATCTGAACCCTAATTAGTGGTGGCCTTGGGGTAATGCAGAAAAGCAAGGGGAAAAAAATGCTCGTGTGCCCCCCTTCCCTTCCCCTTCGTTTTCCTTAACGAGATTTTTACCCCTGAAATTAAATTGGACCGGGCTACTTAGTGAGGGAATTAAGGTTCTTGAATGAGAATGTTTGGTTGGTTGGTTGGTGGGTTGGTTGGTTGGTTGGTTGATTGGTGGGTGGGTGGGTGGGTTAGTTGGTTGGTTGGTTGGTTGGTTGGATGGTTGGATGGTTGATTGGTTGATTGGTTGGTTGGTTGGTTGGTTGGTTGGTGGGTGGGTGGGTGGGTTAGTTGGTTGGATGGTTGGTTGGTTGGTCGGTTGGTTGGTTGGTTGGTATATACAAGCGTTCATGACTATCGAGTGTAGGAGGTTGTTGTTGCTAAGTCTTTTTCCATTCTTATAACACTGAGGTAATTTAGGCAACAGTGCCCTTCCTAAGAGAGGCTGTATTTTTTTTTTTTTTTTTTTTTTTTTTTTTTACTGCGGTAATTAATTTAGGAACTCACCGGATATAATATATATAAATGTTTCGTACAGAGATGCACCTAAGAGTTTAATAAGGGAGAAATTTTGTGTTGGTAAATCTGGAGCAACTGAATCCTCCAAACTTTACCAAGCAACAGAACATCATTATTTTTTGTTCATCTGACCCTGTTTCCTGGAGGCATACTTTTGGAGGAATCAAGGCATACATATACTCCAATATAACAAAAGTGATTTACCCCCTTAATTAAAGACAGTGTATCGTCTGCAGGAGTGTCGTGCCCCCCGGGGATGAATTGCAGGGTTGGTTCACGAAGGCACACACACACACACACACACACACACGAGTTGATTAATTAAACATATTTTTTTCTTGGAGGAATTGCCTGAGTAATTAATTATTCTATAAATATTGTACGTGGCGCGTATCACTGTCAGCTTAAGTTGTCTCATGTTAGTGAAATATTTAAAGCCAGAATATCATATCATAACTGTTATAAAAATGTTTGTGAATTGTGGATAAAGAGAAATTTAACAAAGGAAGGGGGAGGAAGAAGAGGCTGTTAGTGTGAAAGCGGTGTGTGTATGTGAACATGAATAATGGCTAGGAAATGTGAATATGAATGAATATCTTTTAGAGGAGTTCAGACGCTCCTTTTTCCCGAATCAATAAATTTTAGGTGTTCAACTATCCCTCCTTTCCTTCTTCTTCCTTCATAGGTTTGTATCCCTCCTCCTCCTCCTCCTCCTCCTCATCCACCTCCTCCTCCTCCTCCTCCTCCTCCTCCTATTCCTCCTCCTCCTCCTCCTCTTCCTCCTCCTCCTCCTCCTCCTCCTCCTCCTCCTCCTCCTCCTCCTCCTCCTCCTCCTCCTCCTCCTCCTCCTCCTCCTCCTCCTCCTCCTCCTCCTCCTCCTCCTCTCTATCTCTTCTCTGGCAACATAACCCAAGTCGTTAAGTTGTCATTTAATACTGTTTAGGATGTAGTACAATGTTGATAAATCTCGAGTAAATTTATTCCTCCAAACTATTCCAGGCAACAGATCACAATTATTTTTTGTTTATCTGGTCCTATTTCCTGGCATACTTTGGAGGAATCAAGGCACTCCAATGTACTAAAAGTGAATTGCTCCATTAATCTTATCAGTCATTAAATAATTAGGTTGAACAATAATAGGCATTCATATTATTTATGAGGTTTCCCCAACAGTAACAATAATACTGTAGTGAATATTATACTGACTGAAGAAGTGTTTATACTGTACAACACAAGACTCCTGCCATGGCCACGATTCAAACCAGGAGTGTCGAAGTTCTTAATGATAACCTTCCATGATGTCAATGAAGCTGTACACTCGTGATACATAATTTCTGACCAGTGTGTGAGGAGCAGAAAGCTTTGAATCGCCTGGTATTGCTCATTTCCCAACCCAGTATACACCTATAGAGGCTGGGTTCCAATGAAGGGTGTGTGTGTGTGAAGCCTGCCGTTCGTCTCTGGTCAGGGATTTCTTATCAGGAGTGTACATTACCAACACTGTACTGTCCCCTAAATTAAAGACCCTGTGATCATGTGTGATAATTGGAGGCTTTTGATTCCTCCTGATCATGACACGAAACAAGCTCCTTCAATAATAGATGGTGTTTTCTGGCAATGTTTGAAGGACTCCTCTATCTCCAATGTTCTGACCACATCAATAAATATGTGCCTTTCCACCACACCACCACACAATCTCTTTATTATAATGTTGGTTACAGCCTCACTAAACTGCATAAACCCGCCCCACCGTTAGATGTTAATGTAATTGTTAAATATTAATGTGTTTAACAGCCTGTGTGCCGCTGAGGTTGTATATCGGTCGGTGTTTCTAGCGTATGATTCTATCCGCGTATGTGTGTGTGTGTGTGTGTGTGTGTGTGTGTGTTACAGCCTTATGGTTTTATTTATGACCAATATTGGTGTTCATCTTACTGGGTTTTTTTTATCTCTTATTACATGAAGTGCATCACTCACATCATCGAATAATTAGAAATTGAAGAACTGTCTCAGATGTTTTGCATGAACGAAGTGTTTTATTTTTAAGTGTAGACAATAAATAATATAGTATGAAATATATTAATTTTCATCATTCTCTCATTGTTTGTCGTTAGTTTTATATCTATTTACTTACCGATATAAAGACACTGTATTTCTTTACGTCTGTAGGAGAACTTACAAGCTCAGTAAACTGTCAGCTCGTTTTTAAAGACTATATCAAGACTACAAAGCTTAGAAGAAAGGGTATGAAGTACTAAATTACACCTAAACAACATAAAAGACCATATTCCAAGATGATGTGAGTGACGATGTAGCTGCCTTCACCTAATAGTGACGTGTATAAATAAGGTGTCGTCATCTAGTGGGACAGAAAACAAGCTACGGTACCATCACCACCACGAAGCTCCACTGTCTCATCTGGTGCGACACCCAATAATCTCGGGGCCTCGAAAGAGTCACGGGTTACTGACACCCTACCTACAGTCCCGAGGTCGGGGTATAAAATAATTGCTTGTCACTATATACCAAACAATAGTGATAAATGTAAGTAAGCGATTCCATTTTGGACCGCTTTAACAAGGAGATAACTAACTGAATATAAATGAGGAAGTTTGGCGACCCCAGCTGTACATACACTATACGGCTCGTTTAATTAAATCCTAAATACTCAGAGTAATTCACACTTACTGTAGCCAGCCAAGTGATGCTACACGCCAGCCGGGGTCACAGATCAAAGCTGCTTGGCAATAAAACGAAATTAGTTGCACATTGATCTTTCCTAAAGATAGAATAATTGTAAATGTGTGAGTTCCCCCAATATGTACAAATGCCAGAATCAATAATGAAATTTTCATAAATGTAACACCTTCCACAGAAAACATAGCATTGGATAGCCTAATTATGCATTTTTGGTTCATAATAGTCAATAGTCAAATAGTCAAAAGTGATGTGTATATAAAGAGTGTGTGTACATCATAATCATGTCCGTGTACGGAATGTATGTGTACGGGAGTGCATAACAAAAAGTGTGCGTGGGCTTGGTCAATATATTGAGCGTTTTAGCGCCCCATCAGACGCAATCAAACCCATTTCCTCTCTGCATCTGTTCTTCCTTTCCTTCGTTGATGCCTTTCTCTTTCTCCCTTCTGGCACAAGGTCATTCTTTACAAGCACACTTTTTATTTCCTCCTTATAGTCGAATCGGGCACTCGAAAGTGTATTACAGCATCCAATCTACGGTTAACATAATCTTCAATACCAAGTGGTATATTTATATTACATGCTGGTGGCGTGACTCGTGTGATACGAGGCACAAAACAGATTATTTTTCAGACCAAAATGAACCAGAGGAAAGGTTGCATAAAGGCCTCAGGGAGTCAGTCCGTCAGATTTTCACCTGCTTGGATGTTCGTTTTATTTTTGTAACTCATAACATCGTTTCTTAATTGTCTTGTTCTTTTTTGCGTCTGTTGCATATGGGCCTCGAAGCCAATTATGATCAAGTTTGGTTGGGATGTGGTGGAGTGTTTTAAAACAGATTTTAAAAACACGATAACATACAAGCTTTCGTTAGGTCAATATACTCATTAAAAGCACTGATTGATTGGTGTATATACGTATACTTTGTTTTGTGGCAAGGCATATCATCAATATATGTGTATGTATGTATATATAAATACTGCATAAATAGTTCTTTTCAGTATTATGATCTGGTGTGAAATATATGTATACATGCTCTGTTGAATGGACGTCACGGTTGGTAAAATGTCTGGTGATTGGAGAGGAGTAAAGGTGTGAAGTGAGGCAGACACAGATCTTTTCCTGGAATCAAACACAGAGACAGACAGACAGACTTGTAGACAGACAGACAGACAGACAGACAGACAGACAGACAGACAGACACCCAGGCACCCAGACCGACAGACAGAAATATACACATTGAGTAAATCATTGAGAGAGGATGGAGGGTAAGAGATACTGTAGTGCAAATAGAATATACAACCGGAAGAATAATTTTATTTGCACAGGACAAACAAGATGAACTAGACTAGAACAGATGTAGAGGAAATAAGAAGCAGGTAGATATCATATAGGTAGTTATTAAGTGATTGATTGATGTAAATATGAAGTGAAGAAAAGGGAGTCTGGTGGGAATATATGTATGAGAGAGAGAGTGTGTGTGTGAGTTAAAGAAAGAGAGAGAGAACGTGTTTGTGTTTTTGTGTGTGTGAGTTAAAAGAGAGTAAGAGTTAGAGTTTGAGAGAGAAAACGAAAGAGAAAGAGAGAAACGTAATGGGAAGGAAAGTTATTCTAAGACAAAGTGAGATATACAGCGAGTAGGCATGGACAGGGGGGGAGGGGGGGAGGGGGGAGGCAGTGGAAGGAGAATGATGGCACCATATATAAATCTAAAATCCAAGACATTACCAAGAGGATTTAGGCAAGAGAACTGACCGAGAGACAGAGGGAGGGAAGGAAGGGAAGGGGAGTGTTCTACTGTGAAGGCGTGGGATACCCTATCTATGCAACAGGAAGAGAGAGAGAGAGAGAGAGAGAGAGAGAGAGAGAGAGAGAGAGAGAGAGAGAGAGAGAAGCATTCACACACACACACACACTCAATCACACACTCCCACCCACACACTTACCACACACATACACACACACTTACATCTTGAGGACAAAACTGGGTTCCTCCCCTCCAGCATCAAACAATCACCTTTACATTTCTTCTCTATGTTTCTTTTCACGGTGCAGTCCTTGTTGAATTGCACAGAAGCTGTTTTTTACACTTGCATTGGAAAAGATATTGATTGGATCCCGGTGAGGCGAGGAGGTGTTGGTTGGTTGGTTGGGTCGGCGGTGGTGTTGGTGTTGTTGTTGTTGTTGGATGCTTAAACTATCGGGTGGTAAATGTGTGTTGATTCTCGTACGTGGCTATATAACTGGCCGCAAGAAATGTGTAGCCACCGGGAAGAGTTTGTTGTCTGTGTGTGTTGGAGGTGAAGGAAATTTGGGTAAAGGAGGTGGAGGAGGAGGAGGAGTATAATATTGGGTGATGTAGTGTATTTACCGAGGTGGTGTTGGTGTAGCCTAACTATAGGTTAAGAAAATATATATACCACGAAAATAATATTGCTTTTAAAAACAGCGAATTGTACTTATATCTCCAAGAGTGTGTGTGATCCTGATATTGATGATTATAATAATGATGATGATGATGATAATAATAATGATGATGATAACAATGATGATAATAATAATGATGATGATAACAATGATAATAATAATAATGATGATGAGTTTAATTAATGGTTTTAGGTTTGGAGCTACAGTGTATGAAGTATATAGTGTATTTTAATAACGATATGTAAATGTGTTTAACGAGTCTAATATGACTGGTTTTGTAGCAGAAGGCATTTAATGTAAAGATTTAGTAATTACATGAATTATTAATGGAGGTATTGTAAAGCCTTTGTAAGCATTGACAGCAGATGTGTGTGTAGGTGTGTGTGGTGATTCATGTAGACAGGAATTGTTGTATAAAGTATAGTGTAAAGAGAGTTGTTTAGTGTATAGAGGATTGTTTAATGTTCCGAGGGTTGTAAAGAGAACTGTTTAATTTTAAGGATGTTGATTCCACCGATAAGTAACAGAAAATTACTTGACTCCAATTAGGTAGCCTTTATTCTGTCACAGTGTGTATGTAGTCCTCGTGGCCAAATTAATAACGATATACAGCCACAATCAAATAACCACCGACACTTTCCTTCCATCGTGCAAATAAATCAGTATCATATCAAAATATAATCATACAACACCTTACGACAACTCAACGACGGAAGAAAAGTGTAGGTGGATATTTGATTGTGGCTGTGCATTAACAAAACTGACTGCCTTAATGTCCAACACCATGCGTGACTCGATAGGCTTAAAGTCCCAAGTTCTCCTTTTTTATTTCTCCTGTGCCGACTCGTATAAGTATGGAAACGTTGACAGATATTTATCATTGCTAGCTTCTATTTAGGTTAGGTTAGGTTAGGTTAGGTTAGGTTAGGTTAGGTTAGGTTAGGTTAGTAAGGCGGGGTACCTGAGACAAGGGTGAGGGTCATAATTCTTTTCGGGACACACCCACCCACACACACACACACACACACACACACACACACACACACACACACACACACACACACACACACACACACACACACACACACACACACACACAAATACATACTACCAATATGCACACTGCAGCAGCACAATAAATACGGCCGTGCACTGCCACACCCACTCCCTAACACACACACTCCCTAACACACACACACACACACACACACACACGCACTTGCACGCAATTCCACACGCACAGAACGACTATGAGGACCTCTTTTCGGCAGTTTGGCCTGGTACGTGCCATTATGGTGATAGCGGGAGGCTGGGGTGCCAACTTACGAGCGCAAAACAAAAGAAGAGCACACTTGCCCTCCCTTCCCTTCCCTTCCCACCACATTTTCTGTCTGGCACGGAGGGGTCATGTTTGGTGTCAGGGGTGAGGGTGGAGGGTGTTGGTGGATGATGGTGTTGGTGGTAGTGGTTGTGATGGTGTTGGTGGTAGAGGTTGTGATGAGGGTTGTCGTAGTGGTCGTGGATGGATGAAGGTGTAGATGATGGTGGTGGTGGTTGTGGTGGTGTTGGTGTTGGGAGTGGTGGTGGATGTTAGTGGTGGTGGTGGTCATGGATGGTGGAAGAGGAGGTCGTGGGGAAGCAGAAGGGAGTAGGAAGCAATGAGGGGGAGAGTAGATTTTGAGGGGAGAGGGAGGCTTGAGCTGAAACGAAGGGATCTGGGCGGCAGGAGAGGATCTGGCGAGATAGAAATAAGTAGATACTACAGCGATTTAGATGGGAGAGAGTACCTGAGGGGGAAAGAGAGTGAGTGTGGGAGAGAGAGCAAACGAGAGACAGACTGACAGATAGACTGATAGACAGATAGACAGATAGACAGATAGACAGACAGACAGATAGACTGATAGACAAATAAAAGGATAGACAGATAAACGGATAGACAGACAGACAGATAAACAGACAGACAGATAGACAGACAGATAGACAGACAGATAGATAGACAGATAGATAGACAGACAGACAGACAGATAAACGGATAAACAGATAAACAGATAGACAGACAGATAGATAGACAGACAGATACACAGACACAGACAAACGGATAGACAGACAGATACACAGACACAGACAAACGGATAGACAGACACAGACAGACGGCCAAACAGATAGATAGATACACAGATTACGAGGGAAGAGCGAAGGGGAACTGGATAGGAGCGAGAAAATGTGAATAACGAGAGGGGAAAGTGGCAGTAAAATGGAATATAAAGAGGAGATGGTCTGGAGCTGAGGGAGATCGCAAGGAACATCATTCAGGTACTTACATTGCCTGGGGTAAAGGTAGTAAGTAGGCAAAGGGTGACTTGTTGATTTTACAGTAGAGTTTGAGGAGGTATTGGTGAGGTTTGACTTAGAGGGTGGGTTGATGAAGGGTGAGTTAATGAAGTTACTTTAGACCGTGAGAAGGGGTTGATGAAGTTTGACGGAGAGAGTATAGGTTGTTAAAATCTGATAATGAGTTAATTGAGGAAATTTGAAACAGAGGGTGAGTTGGTGAAGTAATTTTAGACAGGAAGGGTGAGATAGTGAAGTAATTTTAGACAGGTGGAGTTACTTTAGACGGTGGAAATAAATTGGTGAAGTTTAACAAAGCGGGCGAGTTGGTCAATTTACACAGGGAACGAGTTAGCGAGGGTACTGTAGACAGGGAGAATGAGTTGGGGTGAGCTTATAAAAACATGGCGACTAAACCGAGTGTGGTTGTGGTACCTGGAAGTGGAGTGGAATGTGAGGAGAGAAAGTCAAGTTAAGGTGGACGAGTAGAGTGTGACTGGGAGGCAAGGGGCCAAAAGGGGATACGTACAGTAAAACTAATAATGGTTATATCCTGTTACGACCCAGTGTTGTTGGCGATAATAATGTCTTTTGCCTGGGTGCATATATATGTGCTTGTTCCTGCGTGCTATGTGTGTATGTGTATATATATATGTGTATATATATGTGTAATTAATAATAATAATAATAATAATATACGGTTTATTGATTAGTGGCAGCTGATAGGCTGAAAATATACATATTACATTTAAAATTATAATAAAATGAGGATGAATGATGGATACATCTATAAATATTAGAGATAAATAATAATAAATAATAATAATAATAATACGGTATATGTGTGTGTGTATATGTGTGTATATATGTGTGTATGTGATATGTGTGTGTGCCTGCATGCTTGTGCCTGCGTGCCATGTGTGTGTATATATGTGTGTATGTGTGTATATATGTGTGTGCATATATGCGTGTATATATATATATGTGTGTGTGTGTGTGAGAGCAAGAGAGACAGAATGACAGAGACAGACAGAGAGAGTAATGTTTCATGTTTTGTGTGGAACTGACTACGTGTTGATGGTGGTGGTGGTGGTGAGTGTACAGTATTGCCAGAGTGTTTTTTGAGAGTCGGAAATGATTTGTGTGTGTAGGTGCGTGTTCTCTTGACAAAGTTGACCGTAATAACCACAAACTGGTGGTAAAAAAAACAATTGTCTGTAAATTGGTCGAGCTTCGGTAGTGTGTTCTCTGAAGTAGTTTCCTTAATAAAATAATACCTTAGAGTAATATTTGGTCGACATATTTAGAGGCTAAGTGATTCGTCCTATATATTAAAATTTTTGTTCTTATACTGAGGTCGTTTTTTCAGTGTAGCGATATCATTGACTTAGTTAAGGACTCTGTGATCGTGGATGAGAATTGGAGGCTCCTGAATCCTCCTGACCATGCCACGAAACAAGCTCCCTTCATATAAGTGGTGTTTCGTGGCAATATTTGAAGGATTCGTTTACCTCCAATTCACTAAATATTTACTGAACCGTGAAATAATCATAATGTTTTTTGTATCGTGAATAAACCCAAGGAGACGAAGAGTCAAACAAAAAAAAAATCACGATGACTGAGAAATATATAGAAGAAAATATACGAATTACATTGAAAACAGAATATTTATCAAGGAAACAAAACTATGCAAGCGATAACTAAATAATTACCCCAAACTTATGAAGAGAAATTATACTTTAAGATTTTACAAATAAGAGTTTCGGCAAAGGTCATAATAATAATAATAATAATAATAATAATAATAATAATAATAATAATAATAATAATAAAGACACATTCGAGTACTCACCCTGGAATGTTTTGGTTGTCAGGCAGTTTGTAGTTGGCAAGTGTTTTGTTTCCTTTACCTTGGCACATACATTTGGCCTCCAGATGGCGGAAGGGATAATATACTATAATGAAAGTGCCTGTGTACACCTGCCTATGATTTATTCTCTGCTGGGCCACGTATAAACACATTGTGATTGCATTGTTATTGTACCCTCGCTGTAGGTTGTAGCTTATGTGTATGTGTGTGTGTGTGTGTGTGTGTGTAGTCATAGTGGTAATATAACTGTGTGTGGTCGTTATGTATGTATGTGTGTATATAGATATATGTTGTGTATGTATGTGTGTATGTAGATATATATTATGTATGTATGTGTGTATGTAGATATATATTATGTTTGTATGTAAATATATAATATGTATGTGTGTATGTAAATATATGTTGTGTGTGTGTGTATGTAGATATACGTTGTGTTTGTGTATATGTTGATATATATTGTGTGTATGTATGTGTGTATGTAGATATATATTGTGTGTATGTATGTGTGTATGTAGATATATATTGTGTGTATGTATGTGTGTATGTAGATATATATTGTGTGTATGTATGTGTGTATGTAGATATAAATTATATTGTGTGTATGTATGTGTGTATGTAGATATATGCTATGTATGTGTGTATGTATGTGTGTATGTAGATATATGCTATGTATGTGTGTATGTATGTATACTATATTAAACCGCCGCCGCTGCAGTCGTTTTTTAATAATTACAATTATTATTATTTTTAATAATATATATATTTTTTTTTAATAATTTTTTTTTTTTTTTTTTTTTTTTTTTTTTGTAATAATTAACTTTTTTTTTCATCAATTTTTTTTTTATTAATTTTTTTATTTTATTTATTAACCCCCAAAACCCCCCCGTTTAAATGTCACACATTTACAGGGGTGTAGGAATAGGGGGACAGGCTTGGGGGGGGGGGGGTTGTTTTGGGGGATGCAGGAGTAGGGGGACAGGCTTTGGGGGTTAGGGGGGTGCAGGAATTGGGGGACAGGCTTTCTACCCACCCCAGGCCTGTCCCCATATTCCCGCACCCCCCCAAGCCTGTCCCCTATTCCCACCCCCCCTTAATTAAATGTCTCAATTACAGCTAAACTAAGAAAAAAAAAGATCACATCAATAGAGTATTTTCTTTTCAGAATTAATAAAGCATGCATATGCCAAATTTTCGGGTAAAAAAATCCGGACACCCTGTATATACTTTTTTTTATTATTTTTTTTTTTTTTGTAATAATTAACTTTTTTTTTCCTTTTTTTTTTATTAATATTTTTATTTGATTTATTAATTTTTTTTCGTCGTCGTTATCGCCGCCGCCGCCGACCCGCAGCCGCCGCCGCCGTACCGCCGCCGCCGCCCCGACGCCCAGCCGCCCCGCCGCTGCCAACATCGCCCCGTCGCCGCCGTCGTTTTTCAATAATTAGATCTTTTATTTATTTTTTTAATAATATATATATATATATATATATATTTTAATATATACATATATATTTTTTGATTAATTTTTTTTTTTTTAATATTCTTTATTTTTATTATTATTATTTTTATTAATTTTTTTATTTGATTTTTTTTTTTTTTTCATCGTCGTCGTCGTCGCCGCCGCCGCCGCCGCCGCCCCGTCGCCCCGCCGCCGCTGCCGCCCTGCCGCCGCCCCGCCGCCCCGCCGCCGCCGCTGCCGCTGCCCTGCCGCCGCCCCCGTCGTCGTTTTTTAATAATTAGGAATCACTTGGTGCCTATGTTACATCTGCATGAACACAAAATTCCTCACATATACATTATTGTTTCATTGTTATTCGTTTCGCTCATCATATAAGCCTGCCAACCACCATATCCATCTCTCTCTCACTAGTGAGTGCTTCAGATGTGTATCTCGGACCGAAGTGTGTGGTTCACGACTGGGAAAGGGAACGCTGACAACACTGCAGGGGCCCTCGCGGCAGTGGAGCCGGCTGTACATGAAACAATATACAACAAATTTGGCAAGAGTTAATTAAGCACCATCTCCCAAACCCCCACCACCTCCCAAACCCCACCACCTCCCAAACCCTACCACCCACCACCTCTCAAACCCCAACCCCTCCACCCACCACCTCCCAAACTCCAACCCCACCACCCACCACCTCCCAAACTCCAACCCCATCACCCACCACCTCCCCAACACCACCAACTCCATCCATTCACCCACACCATAAAACCGCTCTCCCAATTTCCCTTCCCAATGACAAGATGGCAGGGGGTCGTGCGTCTCTCTCCTCCCAAGTTCCCTCGTCTGTCTCTGGACTAACTAATCCTGCTCTGCATCTGGCACCAAGCTGACGTATTGCCACACATACACTCACGTCACCCTCTGCTACACATATACATCCTCACGTCAACTTAATTAAGGGGGTGTGGGAGTAGGGGACAGGCTTGGGGGGTGCGGGAATAGGGGGACAGGCTTGGAGTGGGTAGAAAGCCTGTCCTCCCACTATTCCCCCACCCCCACCCCCCCAAGCCTGTCCCCCTACTCCCGCACCCCCTACACCCCCCGCACCCATCAAGCCTGTCCACCTATTCCCAAACCCCCTTAACACGCTCCGTATTGAATGGGCTAGGATCCTAAGGTAGTATTGTCAAAATCGTGCAAAAGTCGTAATAAAATGTTGGAAACACTGCTATTACCCGATAAAATAGGCTAGGAATCTATGGTATTTTTTTCAAATCCATCCAAAAGTTGTTATAACTTAGGCAATATCGTATAAACAACATAATGGACGTCTAGCTCCTCTTTACTGTACTTTAAACGTCGTTCAGAGATGGCTATAAAATCTTGGCAACATTGTTAAACTACCATATTAAATGGACTGGGTATCTTGAATAGTATTGTCAAAATTGTGCAAACATGGTTATAATACGTTGGAAACACTACAATTATCAGATTAAATGGGCTATAAACATTTGGTAGTATTGTTAAAACCGTCCTGAAGTGGTTATAAAACTTGAGCAATATTGTATGAATAACATAATTGCCATCTAGATCCCTCATTACTGTACTTTAAAAGTTGTCCAAAAGTGGCTATACAACTTTAGAAACTCGGCAATTACCAAATTAAATGGGCTAGGAACCTTTGTTCGTGTTTTCATAATCGTTTAAACGATTAATAAATGCAGTGTTCAATGGTGTAAAGAAAATATTAGTCATTTTTATTAGAGGAGAGTCTCATAAGATTTTATCACGGTCTAAATGTTTGCAGAGCTGAATGGTTTAACAAAAGTATATTAGCATTTTATATTAGAGGAGACTCCAAGTTTTAATCTCAGTTTTAGTGCATGTAGAGTCCGGACAATAGTGTAAACAAGACTTGCGTATTTTGTGTAACGGATGAGCTACGAGGAAACATGAAATATGAGAGGGATGTTTAGTTCAACGTGGAAAGTAAATATCTAAGGCCACAGTGTTTATGCTGAAATTACGCCTGCAGTCAATCAACGCCTCCCATACAAACCATGGACAAGTCTCGGTCTACTAGTCTCATACACTAAGGTATTGTGTCGGAATTATGTTCTGTTCCGTAGTCAGACACAGCCCGGCAGTCATTTGAACTACTTCAGGCTCGGAACATGAAGCACCAGATTAAATTCGGTTTATTTGCATTCCGATGCCCATCCGTTGTTTATAACATAAACTTTCATCTGGTGTTTGATTGTCCGAGCCTAAAGTGGTTGAGAAGGCTGACGAACTGTGACTGGATGCGGGACAGAATATTAGTCCGGCTCTGTACAGTACAGTACAACAGTAACTAAAAAAAGGTAGAAAATTATATGAGTAAAAAAAAAAATAAGATAAGGTATAGCCTAGTGTAGATCCAGGCAGTAATAGCTGCCTCACAAACATTACAAACCGCGCTGGGTATTAAGTGCAATCTCTTGTGTTGTGGTGGTAATTATGCGGTGTTGTGGAAAAACCTGGTGCTTGTGATGTATGTATGTGTGGTTGTGGTGGGGGGAGGGGAGGGGAGGGGAGGGAGGTTGTCTATATTAGTGAGGCTCTACCATTTCACTCCCGTCATTTTTTCTGTTGTGTTGTGTATTATGGTTGTGTGTTAGCGTGGGGAACCCAATAAACAGCCTTGCTATATCTTGTTCATTTCTTACCAAACAGTTTTTAAACAAGCTGGAAATGTATTATATTCGAGCAGTATCGGTAATGATATGCTAATGCGTATTGTTTGTGTCCAGCTTAAACAAAATTATTATTATGAAACACCCTATAAAATATATATACGCGTTCGTTAAATATGCATGTATGTATACCTTGGTGATATTTACTATTGATTTATATATAATTATAAAACTCGTATAATTATTATGTTATATGTTTAAAACCTGTGTATAAACCCGGGAAATACCTTCACAACTACTCCTCAAATCTTTCTTTCATGGATATGTTCCCACACTCTATTATTTATCGTCCTCTCTGTTTTGTAAATTTCTAGCTAATATACAAAATATTCTACGTCTGAATATGAAGAGCTCCAGCAATACACGATCGCCAGACAGAAGCTTAAACTGCATAAAAAGTAGGAGTTAGTGTTCACGACTATACATACATACATACATACATAAGCCCAAGTCAGAACACCACATACCGTACTGCCTGGAATGGATGATGGAAGCCGACATTTGTTTTAAACTGTTAGAAATGGTTGAGCACACGAACATAAAGTTGATATTCGCAGATGGAAAGAGAAATAGCTAAAGTGTATATTAGGACTGTAGAGAGGGAGAATTTACTAAAAGGTATATATTGGAGAGAGAGAGAGAGAGAGAGAGAGAGAGAGAGAGAGAGAGAGAGAGAGAGAGAGAGAGAGAGAGAGAGAGAGAGAGAGAGAGATTGTACAGAGAAAGAGAGGGAGAGAGAGGATAACAATGTATATACCAGTGTAACACAAAATTGATATAGGTCAAAAGCATTATATTTCTATATAGTATAATTCTTATATTCACACACACACATAGCCTATACTCACCTCAATTATTTATACATAGCATCACACTCTTAATTATACACCCTTAATTATACACTCTTAATTATACACTCTTAATTATACACTTAATTATACACTCTTGATTATACACTCTTGATTATACACTCTTAATTATACACTCTTAATTATACATTCTTAATTATACACTTAATTATACACTCTTAATTATACACTCTTAATTATACACTCTTAATTATACACTCTTAATTATACATAGAATCACACACTTTTGCACTGCAGTATAAAACAAAAAATATGCCACCATTTCCCCTTGCCTCCGCCTCCCCCTTGCCTTACGTTAAACACCAGAGGCGTTATTGCACCGTGTGACTGATGGTACACAAGGCCCTGCAAATATAGCCACATCAAGGCCCAGTTACAGCCCAAATGTGTGTCCGTATTTCGTCATTAAGGGGAGATTTCACTTGTTGGTGAGTGAATTGTAAAGTCTCTCATTCCTCCAAACTACAGTATATACCACGAAACAACATATTCACTATTATGAGTTCCATTTAGGAAGTCTGTTTTCTGGCTTATTTTGAAGGGATCAGTAACCTTACAATTCACCAAAAAGAGAATCTCCCCTTAAGCTAAATTGGCCCCGCTGTTGATTTGATACTGTTTTTTATTGTCATGTATAATCCTGCCCTGATCTATGTATCTATATAATATAGAATTGTAGTTTGTGTGTGTGTGGGGGGGGGGGGGGGATACAAAGTACCAAATCCCAACTCCCAACAGTCGTTTTCGCTGAAAGTTTGCACATGGATAGCAATGCACCAAACCTGTTCGTACACCGAGTCCCGACCCATGCAGGGTGAACTTTAGAAGGGGGTTCTTTGGGGTGTCAAAGTTTACATATAGACTCAACTCAGGGAAATCCAAAAAACTATTTTACTCAGTCACTTACGGCGTTCATCTTGGTACCGTTGGACGCGTCTTCCTGAGCTTCATATACCTGTATAACTCATTACCGGGAATCACCTATACTTGACCTCTCGGGTCAGGTCAAAGTTCACGGAAATTTACAAAATCTTAATTTACGGCCTAATTCACGCATTTGGAAGCCGTTTTCATGCAGTTTTACGATAGTCATAGCAGCTCAACTAAGTGAGAAGTACTTTTAACCTTGATCCCAAATCTAATCATTATACTCCTTTCGACAAGAGGGACCAGCCGCCCGTTGGCTGTAGACATCCAACTCTCCACAGGAGAGTGTCCATTGCCAGAAGGGCGACAACGGGGAGGCCTACTCACAAGGGCGGCTAACGAAGAGACCGAAGACCTCTTACCCTCTGCAGGGGCTATAGCATATTCAGTCACCCTACATGCTAGTTGAAATTATAGAACTTTATTTAGATTTAATGTTACGTTGTTCTAATAAGTGATTGTACAGTTATAGAGTTGAATATTTTAACTTATTATATAACAACAACATTGTTATTATTATTATTATTATTATTATTGTCATTATTATTACATAAAAACTTCTGCTGAAAGAAGGCACATACATACTCTGGAACCCCAATCGACTTAAGGAAGAAAGTGCGTTCATATCATTAACATGTAATTCCTGTGGTCGATAATACTCACATGAACATTTGTGGACCAATTTTAATGTATATTTGCCACCGGGAACTAACTTACAAACCAACCCAACCCAACACAACAGAAACAGTGCACGAAGGATAAATACTTTCACATCTCCCCTCAAAAAGCCCTGGCCAGCCACATTTCCACCCACTCTGTTGGTGTAAAAATAGTGCAGTTCTCCCCCTCTTTCCACTCCAGCTGCCTCACTCATTCTATGTCCTCAACAATTCAAAACACAGCAGCTACAGTGAGAAAATATACGCATACCATGACAAATAACAACTAGAAATGTAGTGCAACACATACACTTATATCCTATACACAACCCAAGTTACTGTACACTGTATGGGATGTACGGTAATGATATCAACACCTATATATACGTCTCCATAGTTATATCATTATTTACTTATTTACCCACAGAAAAACAAACATTACAAATAGGTATACAAGTAGGTAATTTCTACATACATAATTATATACATACATTAGTACCCATGTCCATACTTAAAAATAAGGCATACACACTCATTCTAAATACGTAAATACTGAAGCACGATCCCATAGACAAAATAAGTATAGACAAAATTATAGAGCCCATAGACAAACTAATTATACACACAAAGTATACTGAAACCAGCACACTTGCACACAGGCATATATTTATACTGTCACAGAAATACAGCATGGATCATACTCTTTCTATCACACACACACACACACACACACACACACACACACGCACGCACGCACGCACGCACGCACGCACGCACGCACGCACGCACGCACGCACGCACGCACGCACGCACGCACGCACGCACGCACGCACGCACGCACGCACGCACGCACGCACGCACGCACGCACGCACGCACGCAGTCGTTGATATTATTTTGTCTCTGTTTAATCTCAAAATTTCTATAATAATCAATTTTTTTCTTACACAATTTTTAATATATAGCTATTAAATAGTATTATATAATCGTCATGTTCATGTTCACTATATATGTATAATAACCACGACAATTTAAAGTAGCATATAATTATAGTATTCGTACATAGAGTATTAATTAAAAGGGGTTGTCTTTATTCTTTACTTATTACTTCAAGTATTTGCCAAATAACATTACTATAAAAAAAGTTTGATGTTGGGAAATGAATGTACAAAATGTTCTACTGTAGTACTTACGAACCCTTGATGTCACAGTGGTGTAATCCAATTCCTGAAGCCGACTGTACATATATATATTTCAGGAACATAGTGTAAATAAACAAGTATTTGTCAGGGAACGTTTATATTATATATTCACACAAACACGGCCACAATGTATACACGTGTTCAAACACCGTCACATGTATACACACACACACTACACTCCAACACTATACCACTACCACCACCACTAACTTACACACATACAAACACGGCCACATACATACATACATACATACATACATACATACATACATACAGTAGCAGTAAAATATATATGTACACAGTGGGTCCGATGCCTATTGTAAATATTCTCTCCTTCAATCTTTTCCTCCCTCAGTTCTTCCCTCCCTCAGTTCTTCCTCTCCGTCCTCTCCTTCATTCCTTTCCTCTCCGTCCCCTCCTTCATTCCTTCCCTCTCTCAATCCTTCCTCTCCCTTCCTCTCTCAATCCTTCCTCTCCCTTCCTCTCTCAATCCTTCCTCTCCCTCCTTCCTCTCCATCCTTCCTCTCCCTCCTTCCTCTCCATCCTTCCCTCCATTCCTCCCTCACTGTACGTATCGTTTCCTCTCGTTGTACTTGTGTAAATCCTATCAGTGTTTATTTTTACCTAAAGGGTCGACACGGGACACTGCATATCCGTCACACACACACACACACACACGCACACACACACACACACACACTGCCCCGTCGCCCCACCATGCTGACCACGACAATTTTTTTTTATACACCCGTGTCTCCGTCCATCTTCCCCCCCCCACCCCCCACCCCACCACTCTCTCTCTCTCCCTCCCTTTTCATCTCGCTCCCTTTTCTCTCTCCTTCATTTCTCCTCTTTCTCTTTATCCCTTTCCTTATCCCTCCCCTTTCTCTTTTTCCTTCCTTCATTTCCCACACTTTTTCTCTGTCCCTCCTTTATTTCTCCTCTTTCTCTTTATCCCTTCTTTATTCCTCCCATTGCTCTTCATCCCTCCCCTTTCCTTTCCTTATATACCTTCTTCATCTCTCCTCTTTCTCTCTGTCCCCTTCCCTTTCTCTCTAATTCCTTTCATCTCACTCTACTTCCTTTTTCCCTATAACTCCTTTTCCCTATTCAACCCTTCCTCCTTTTCCCTCTTTCTATTTACCCCATCACTCTTTCCCTACCACTCCCACTCTTTCCCTACCCCTCCCACTCTTTCCCTCTCTGAACCCTTCTGCTGTAAATACTGATCGATGCTGGGAAGGGATGGCCAGGAGAGAGAGAGAGAGAGAGAGAGAGAGAGAGAGAGAGGTGGTAGTGGAGGTGGTGGTGGGGTAGGGAAGGGAAGGGAAGCGAGAGAGAGTGAAAGAAGGAGGAGGAGGAGGAGGAGGGGGGGGCCGATGTGATAGGATAAGAAAGAGTGATGAAGAAAGGGGATGGGATGAGGAGAACGGAGATGTAGTGGTTGAGGATGATGGAGAGGCTGCATGAGGAAGATGGAGAGTTTGTGGGAAAAAATGCTGGAGATTAGAAAGAAGTGCATGTGGTGGGTAGGGTATGTTGTGAAGGTTAGGCTAGTGGAGGGATACGGTGTGTAGAGTGTGCATGGTAAAGGAGGATGAAAAGTGTGGGGGTTGAAAAACGGGACATTTGATGGAAGCGTGCTTGGATAAGACGAAGATACGTTGACATGAAAAAGGAATGAAAGGTGGATGATGCATAACTGTGTTCATGATTGGTTGTATGTTTGTTTGTTAGGTTGTTGGGGTTTTTTTCCCCTATGTGCCTGTTTTTTTTTTTTTCTTTTTTTTTCTTTTTCTTGTTTTTTTTGAGAAAGGTGACGACTACTTCCAAACAGCCCTATCCATATCCTCACCTTAGAAATGACAACAGATCGAGTGAGAGGTCCAAAATCATGTGCTATATAAATGTCTAGACACGATAAGTTTGAAGGACTTTTGGTGATGAAGTACAATATAAAATGTGAGCATAAAGTCCTACTCACATGACGGGAAATAGAGTATACAGTATCGCTTATACACGTCCTCGATCTTGCAGGGACAAATTGGAGCACATAATATTATCGAGGACACGAGAAACTGATGAAGATATTGACTGTGACTCAACTATATATACTATATATCTTTACTGTACTGAGGTGACACAATCGTTACGGTTCTGCTTTAAGGGCTACAATTATTAAGGACCCTGAATGTGATCGTGTATGGGAATTGGAGGCTTCTGATTATTTCTGACCATGCTGTGAAACTATTATCTCTCTCTCTCCATCCCACCCGCACATGCCCTCTTCACCCCGTTCCTACCCCGCCCCCTCTACCCCGTTACTGCCCCGCCCCATCCAATCTGTGTTATGACAGCTTGTTCCGTCACCCCCATCAATACTCTGCCCCACGTGCCACCCCTTCCCACCCCATGTCCCCCCCTCCCCGTATACACTCCCTCCTTCGATTCTACCCTATCACTCCCTCCCCAACTCTCTCCTTCACCCAACTCTCTCCTTCCCCCAACTCTCTCCTTCCCCCAACTTTCTCCTTCCCCCATGAGTAACAAATGAACAGCAAATCAACAGTAATCACAACACTAAACAGCTACAGCTATTACAACCATAAAACCAATATTAACTACTACAGCAAACTAGCCAGCAACACCTACAGCAATAACAAGTTTAGCACTCGTTACAATCATTTTCCTGCCTTACATTTGTAGTGTTTACCTGCAGCGAAAAATGAAAAACAAAATATTCATACACGGTACAGAACATGTGAAACATATGAGATTCACTATAATAATAATAATATTAATAATAATAATGATAATGATAATAATAATAATGATGGTAATAATAACAATTTTAATTTAATAATAATTATAATAATAATAATGATAATAATAATCCTAATCATAATATAGTTGTTCTGGTAAAGCCTGTTGATTCCCATTATGTAATCCCTGGCGTGACACTGATGAATGGTATGTTAACGAATGTGTTTAACTAAATGGCCCGTGTTATTTTAGTCAGTATTGTTGTGTGTCACTTAATGTAATTTGTCAAGTGGTTGGTGTATGTATAGGTTGATGTCAGGGAGTGTCGGTACATATTATTAGATGGAAAAGTACATGCAGGTGTTCACTAGTTTATACTGATGTGTTAGTTAGTTAATTAAGGGAGTAGTACAGTGTTGGGAAATCTGGAGTAACTGATTTCCCCAAACTATTCCAAGCAACAGGCCACCATTATTTTTATTAATTCGATCTTGTTTCCCAACATACTTTGTAGGAATTAAGGCCCTCTGATGTATGTATGTATGTATGTACAGTACCAAACGTGTATTATTACCCCCATAAGAAGGCAATGTGTTAGACGTTCAACTACGCGAGTTTGTCAGTGAAAATAGAAAATAAATGAGAGCAAAAAGCAGTATCAAAAGAGGAAACGAAATTTTATATGCTGGATATGCGAGTTTGGTAACCAGGGTAACTCGTCCCCTTCCCCTCCTCCCGTAACTCACTGGCCATCTGCCCACTCGTCTGCCTGACCCAATATTACACACCTGCCCACGTCTGGATTAAACATTAAGCCCGTACAAAACACGTGGCCTTTTAGCATTGTATTACAGAGTCCCACCAACATCATAAAACATCTTTGCTGCTATTATTACTACTACTACTACTTGTATGTCACAGTAATCACACGTAGCCCCATTTGCACAGTACGATACACGTTAGTTTCCTGGTGAATGCATGATGTTCCGTTAGTACGCTTTCTAAGATAATATATAATGTATAGTAACCAGTATAGGCTACATATATACAATCCCTAGCCCACTTGTGTCGAAGCCCGAGATCTGGAGTAGGCGGAATCTGGACAACAGCCCACACAAAGCCTCAATTGATTCGAAATGTGTTTGGCCTCGTGATGGTTCGGGTGGGCCTTCGTCTAGAAACAGCCTGCTTCAGATCTTCGGGCTTCGACTCAGGTGGGCTGTGTAGGGAGTTGTGGTGCTCGATTGTACTGTACATTTTCTACATTGACAGTCATACCCCTTCACCCATCCCATATTTAAAATTGCATCTACAGGTACAAATGCAGACATGTGAAACAGACACTCGCAAGAGCGCCCCTCATTGAACACAGGGTAGGTTGAGACGTTGTGTGCATAAATGACATGTCTTATTCTATTCTTGATAAGCGGCCCATTGAAAGTGTGTCTTGTTTCTTCGTGTGTCCGCAACTTTACATAATCACTCACCTACACTATCAAAAATCTCCTCCATATGCACCATTGCACATTACTACTTACACTAACATTCACACACACACACACACTCAGACATGTGCATATGAGTTCATAATACAACGGATAAAAATATATAGACCTGTTACAACACACACGACAATCTGGTTATTCCCTTCAATTTTTATTTTTTCCATTTCCTGACTTGGCCAAAGAGATTGACTAGGGTGGGAAGGGGTGGTAATTGTGATAGTAGGAGGGAGAGGGGAAACACTTGATTGGGCGGAGAGGGGGAGAGGTGGGACAAGGCATGACAGAAGCGGAACGAGAATGAGCGAAGCAGAACAGTGGAAATATTGCATAAGAATAATGAAGACCTCCCAAGGCCTAGAATAAATACCCCATAGGAAGAAAGATATGGTAATCAGAGAGGAGGAGACAGCAAGCACGAAATACATAGAAGGAAAGGAGGTGATCAGAGACGAGCAGACAGCAAGCACGACGAAGCAAATAGAAGGAACAGTGAGAGGAACAAAAGTTATGAGAGGTGGAATTGTGAATGTTGAAAAAAAATCAACACACAAGAAATCACAGACAAACCAGATAAAAACCGAGAACCTTCTGGCCTACAACGAGGTTATTTGTTACCCAGACTAAAGCTTGCCTAGATTACAGAGTGACAGGGGTGAGTGGTGTTCAAAGGAGAGGTTGGAGAAATAACGTACTGGGGTTGAGGGTTGAGATTGGAGAGTGTTTTTATGGGATGAGGATGGCTATGTTTTGGGTTGAGGGTTGAGGTTCAAGGCTGTGATAGGAGGCTGAGGTTAAGGGCTGGGCTTGAGGGCTAGGGTTGGGGCTCGGGTTAAGGGCTGGGGTTGAGGACTGGAGTTGTGGACTGGGGTTTAGAGCTGGGGTTTAAGGCTAAATTGAGGGCCGAGGTTGAGGGCTGAGGCTCGTATAATGGATGTCGTAGTAGGGGCGGGTTAAGGCCTGGAAGACACTATACAAAACGAGGGAGATTGGGAATGGAGATGGAGATGTAGAGGTGGGAAGGGATGGCAGGAACAGAAGTCATGGCAGCAGTCCTCTATCCAACAACACCTGACCACTCCAACACAACCCGTTTTTATATTGAATGAGGTGGGAATTAGAGAGGAAGAAAGAGTCCCGCACTTGCCTTGTGAGACACTGTTGCACGTGAGAGGAGAAGACGAAGGAAAATAAATATAGAAAAGGAGGGACAGATAACAAAAATAAATATAAGTGACTGAAATCCGAAGGGGCTCCCAAACCTTTCAAAATACTGACCAAATCACCGCAGGCAACAATCCCCAGAGAGAAAGGATTAGAGGAAAGAAAAGAGAGGAGAGAAGAGAGAAGTAATTCGGATGGAAAATATCGAGAGTTCAGGGAAAAGTGGAGTATTAAATGGTTTGGTTTTCGGAAAAGACTCGCCAACTGCAGTGTGTGTGTGTGTGTGCCCTTCAAAATTGCCCTCCTTCCCTGCACTCTCCTCCTCCCCCAAACACCCACACACACACACATCATGGCCCCCAACACCACCACATACTCTGTTCTTTCATAGCTTCCACCACCACCACCACATACTCTGTTCCTTCATAGCTCACACCACAATGTCATATCAGTAACCCTCCTTCCTCCCCCCTTCATATCACCCGCCACACATCATCAATTGTCTTCATTCCTTGCCCCTATCACCTCCCCTCCCCTCCCCTCCCCTCCCCTCCCCTCCCCTCCTCCCCTCCCCTCCCCTCCCCTCCCCTCCCCTCCTCCCCTCCCCTCCCCTCCCCTCCCCTCCCCTCCCCTCCTCCCCTCCCCTCCCCTCCCCTCCCCTCCCCTCCTCCCCTCCCCATCCCTCCATAACTCCCTCCACATCACAACTAGTTAAGACAACCCCGCGCTGTATAGAGAGAAAATTGGAGGAGGTTAAAAATGAGTCCTTCAAACATCGGTACGAAACATCACCCATATAGAAGAAGCTTGTCTCGTGGCATAGTGAGGAGGAATCAGAAGCCACCATGCAGGTCTCATACATACATACACAAACAGACAGGGTCCCTTATAACAGTGGGATTTTCCAGGAGGTGAAGACTTATAAAAAAAAAAAAAATAATAATAATATAGTGATAGTGGACTGCCGGGTTCATATTTGGATAATCCGGTTGGGCCGCTTCTCCTAAAATTTGCATATCTGAATTGGCCCCCCACCGTATTACTGGAACCTGGAATGTGTACTGGAGAAATAGGAGACGTATTGGGATATCCGAACTGGAGAATGTGGAGAAGGAAGACGGTGTGTGTGTACAGTATAATTATGCGGTGTTGCAGAAATGTGGGACGTATTGGTAATCTGTGTAGAGGAAATTAGGGACAAATTATGAGGGAAGGGTGTATTGTATATGATTATTACAGGGACATAATTATTAGAGAAGGTGTATTGAAGATAATTATTACAGGGACATAATTATTAGAGAAGGTGTATTGTAGATAACTATTACAGTGACATAATTATTAGGGACGGTGTATTGTATATGATTATTACAGGGACATAATTATTAGGGATAGTGTATTGAAGATAATTATTACAGGGACATAATTATTAGGGATAGTGTATTGAAGATAATTATCGAAGGGAGGTTACACACATCTTGAACCAATAGAGGCTTTGGGTGTGTTGTCGTCCAGAAACCGACTGCTTCATATCTCACTGACTTCGACTCAGGTGGGCTAGAGACTATGGTTTCCGAGTGAACATATTATTATTCTCAACGCACACACTAGCTTGTCATGGAACTCGAACACAATTAGACAGAAACAGGAGACAGAAATAGACACAGATGATAATAAAAACAAAATGTAAAAAGTCGTAACTACAGTAGAGTTCTCGATAGCTAGGGTGTATATATATTA
The DNA here is from genome assembly GCA_034508575.1 of Petrolisthes manimaculis. Lineage (NCBI taxonomy): Eukaryota > Metazoa > Arthropoda > Malacostraca > Decapoda > Porcellanidae > Petrolisthes > Petrolisthes manimaculis. Next base: position 50,835 of record JAWZYT010001573.1, on the reverse strand, counting down.
AGGGGGTATATATTACATTTTTGGTACATTAGAGCGTCTTGAGTCTTCCAAAGTATGCCAGGAAACAGGATCAGATGAGCAAAAATAATAATGGTAGCCTGTTGCATGGAATAGTTTGGAGGAATCAGTTGCTCCTGATTTACCAACACTGAACTTCCTTCCCCCTTTAACTTAACAGCAGAGAGGGACTATAGAATGAATGGGAAGGCATATGGTGAACTATTAATGGCCCCATAGAGGTTGTATAAAACCTCCCTGGATGGACCAGTGATGTGAATATACCCCAGAGACAGTAAGCAACAGATGTGACCTGGGTTAATGCCTCTCCAGGGTCCAACACATGTGACCCCGAGTTATACCTTGCCAGGGTCACCCAAAATGTGTATGTAGGCTTTGTGTCTCTAAAATAAATATATATATACCTCCCGTGGTGTATGTAACCTTTCCACTACGATGTTTTGTCATTTAAGGGGATAGGACAGTGTTGGTAAATCTGGAGCAACTGATTCCTCCAAACTATTTCAAGCAACAGGCCACCATTATATTTCCCAATCTGGTCTTGTTTCCTGGTATACATTGGAGGAATCAAGATGCTCTATGTACCAAAAGTTTACTCTCCCCTTAACACCATAAAGTCAGCAACATACTGGCCATCCCCCATCAACAGATAATTGTAATCAGAGAATAATTGTACTCATTACAATGCTCGCTATGAAATCGCTAATTGGCAAGCGTGGTTTAACAGCAATATTAATAATACCTATTCAGATACAATACATCATAAGGAACTAACTAATGTCGTGCAAAACAAAAATATAGACCAAATTCATCATACAACCAAGAAGACGATAATACATTCCATACCATAAACATTAAGAAAAGGATAACATTCTTGTAAATATGCAATAGAAAAGAAAAGGAAATATTGACACCACCACCACCACAGATCTATTCACCACACAACCATCATCACATCTATTCACCACACCACCACCACCACTACATCTATGCACCACACCATCACCCTACAATCACCACCACACCACGATACCATCACCACCACACCATCACCACCACCACACCATTACCACCACACCAAAACAGCATCACCACCTTCATCACATCACCACCACACCATCTTCATCACATCACCACAACAGCATCACCACCACACCATCATCATCACCACATCATCACCACAACCACCTCACCTGCACCAACTTCTGTCATTATCAGGTAGGTGGGAGTCTGTTAGGGAGCTTATCTGGGGATTCCCTTACACACACACACACGCACACACACACACACACACACACACACACACACACACACACACACACACACACACACACACACACACACACACACACACACACACACACAGACACACACACACACAGACACACACACACACACACACACACACACATCCACACACACACACACACACACACACACACACACACACACACACACACACACACACACACACACTTACTTCTTTACTTTGCCTTATCCTTATCTCACCCTGTATACCTTTTTCACCTTTCTTCTCTATCTCTCTTTCTCTACTTTTCCTTCCCTTCATTTTATTTCTATCTCTTTATTTTCTTCTCTTTTTATCTCTACTTTACCTACCCCTTTATTTATTTTTTCTCTATCTCTTTACTTACTTTTTTTCATTATTCTTATCTCTCATTACTTGCCTTCCTTCATTCTCACTCTATTTACTGTTTTCATCTTTCTTTTTTTTCTCTTTCTCTTTATTTTACCTATTCTTCATTCGTCTTTCTCTATCTCTTTGCTTACGTTTTCCATCATTCTTATCTCTCTTTCCCTCTTTATTTCCCTTCCCTCACTCTCTCTTTTTCCCTTCCCTCATTCTCTCTCTCACTTTCTCCTCTAACCTCTCCCTCACCATCACACTTCATGCTCACCCTCACTGCTGTCATCATCATCATCATCATCATCATCACACATATTTTACATTCATTCGTGTATTTTTTCTCTCCCTATATATTTCTTTCTGACTTTCTCTGGTTCTCTTTCTCGGCAGGTTAATCCCACGTTCGATCCGCAGACAAACACATACCAAAAAAAATGCTCCAAATACCCCCGTTCTTTTTATCATACGATATGCCTTTTACCATGCTTGCTACAATTTCGTGTTTTCAATATTTTCTGGATCTGAGCCGTCTTTGTATTTTTCACGTGCGTTATAATCCCTGTATCCCCATTTCTTTATATTCTCTCTCTTTATCTTCTCTCTCTTTATCTTCTCTCTCTTTATCTTTGTCATACTTGCGATTCAATTTTAAGTCTGTGTTTTTGCTATTCCTGTTTCTCCTCTTTTATCCTTGGCCTTCACCTTTCCTATTCTTGAATCTGGCTGTTTCAAACATTTCTGTGCTGTAGAATGCACAGTTTTTCCCGGTTATTGGAACCTGTGATGCAGTCAGAATAATTAGTGGTAAATGAGGCCTTCAAATATTGTCACGAAACACCACCTATACGGATGAGCTTGTTTCGTGGCATAGTCAGGAGGAATCAGAAGCCTCCAATTCTAATACACGATCACAGGATCCTTAATAAGACAGGTTTGGTTTGGAGGTGAAAGTAGAGAGTTCTATAAGCCAATTGAATTAGGTTAAGCAGGTCGTGTACACAACATTGTAATAATGAACTATACAACAAAGAGCAGTCATGATTCTAAATATTCCCGTAATTTTCCCGTATATCACTTTACTGTACATCTGTTCAGCATTGATGCATGAGATTTACAGACCTTGCATTTGTTGCTATGATTGTTTTGATTTTGTCAGAGAAATATTAATATAACCTTTTCTATTTTTCAGGTATGTACCAGGAATGTGTGGCCACCATGTTAAAACTATACAGGTAGGAGGAGATGTATAGTTGCTAAAAAAGGTACTGCGACAACTATTGATACAACATTAAATATATTAATGTCCATAGTTGTTTGTAGGGATAATAAATATGTATTACAGAAGGATATGTATACTTCCTTCTGTTATACAAGCTTATAGTCCCTACAAATAGTTGTGGATATTACTATGGTTAAAGTTCTATCAAGATTTGTCGCAATACCTTTTTTATCAACTGTACATGTTCTGTGAATCAGTCAAATCTGTACTCACTGGCCTTAGTGTGATCTGAAATCTATTCAATGATAATTCACAATCACACTCCCTTAATGTACACAATGCATACCGACCCCATAACACAATTGTTGAGTGCCGTACAATTGACAAGAGAAACCTTATTGGATGAAAGAAATAATAGGGAAATAGGCCGTTGTCATCTGGACTAAAAAAAAACTATATCAAACAAGGGACTGAGAGTTTATCCCCCCCTCCTCCCTCCAACTCCACCTCCACCATCACCACCATCTCCACCATTTTTCCCAGGACATAGCGACAACCATATCAAACAAGACTGAGTTCATCCCACCACCACCACCACCACCAGCAACCAGAGAACACGACTGACTACAATTAAAATCAGGACAGACTCTAGTATACGTCCGGCACTCGGGGAAGAACATTATTTGTCCCGTCGGCCCCAGGCATTCATTCGTACACAACAGATCATTGGTTATAAGGGGTTGTTGTTCCGGGATTGAAATTATCCTCCAGAATTAGAAGAGGCATTTTCCCACTACGATTTACGGGAGTTAAAAGAGAAGGGGAAGGAGGAGGAAATGAAGGAAACTATGTCGAGAGAACTACAGTACATAAACAGAAGATAGGAAACAGGAGGGAGGGAATTTATGAGACCTATGGAAATTATTAAAAAGAAGGAAGTTGGCAGGAAAGGTGAAGATGGGTAATGAAAAAGGAGGAAGAGGAGAAAGAAAGAGTCGTGGAAAGGAAGATCCTATAACGAAAATAAAAGAAAAGAGAGATGTATTGAACGAAGGGAAAGCAAGAGAAGAGGAGGAAACCCAATAAAAGTAAATATAAAGAAACGCTATGGCCGAAAAGATGAAGAAAAGATGAGGAAGAAACGAGACGAAAGGAGAGAGAGAGGAAGGAACATGAGACAAACGAGTGGCGGACAAAAGAATCAGGTTGTTCGCCTCCCAACTTTGTTCATTAAAGGAAAGGTGTGAGCAGCAGGGTCGAGGTCAGGAGCCAAGGCAGACAGGGTGAAAAAATAACAAAAGTAACTGAGTGTACCGGGGCAGGAGTGTGGGCCAAGGCAGGACAGGGAAGAAGGGCAGGACAGTGAACCAAGGCAGGACAATGAAAAAGATCAGGATAGGGAGCCAAGGCAGGACAGTGAAAAAGGGCAGGACAGTGAAAAAGGGCAGGATAGGGAGCCAAGGCAGGACAGTGAACCAAGGCAGGACAGTGAGCCAAGTACAGGACATTTTAGAAGGGCAGGACATGCAGTTAACCAAGGCAGGACAGTGAACCAGGGAAGGACACAAAAAAAAAGTAACATGGTGTACTAGTTCAGGACAGACCCTTCTTTCTCTTTCTGGTAAATTAGAAGACTACTGATTCCTCCAAACTATGCCATGAAACATATCCCCCTTGCAGTAACATTGAGGTCGTCTGTTTTCTGGTCTAGTTTGGATTTCCCATTAAACGTACGTGAAGAAACAACGAACAAATCTCAAAGCCCACTTACTCACACTCACTGACTCACCATCTACCCACAAGTGTATTTTATCTCGTGTACTGACACCAGTATATAATTTTCATCTTCTCATATCACCTCAAACATTATCAGCAATAACCTAGATTTAACGGCAACCCCAGGTGTTCCAAACAACTGTTATTATGTTCATGATTCAAGCACACCATCCAGAAATGTTTAAATGTGCACGTGTTATGATTTCCCACCTTTGAGTATAGGATAATTATTGAGACTGACAGATGCTGCAGATGTGGCTCATCTCATGTTGTTACATACTGCTGCTGATGATGATGATGATGATGTTAATGGGAGAAGTGCTTGAAATAAGGCAACTACTCATCCTACAGGTCCAGTATATATCACAGAATATTCCCCTGATTTAATTAACCCTGCTGTCACCACAACTCCATTTCCTGTTTCCCGTTTCTTACTGCACAACGCCATTTTATTTAAGTGTATTCAAACTAATAATGTATACCGTACTTCTCATATAGTTTAATCGTTCATCTTTATATCAGTACATACAATCTGCAAGTATCTTTGTGCCCCACTCACAGTTCTTTACTTTCAAACAGATTCATTCCTTGAAGATATTTTCTATTTATGAGAGCCTTATTTTATATAAGGACCTTTCCGTGCATTCCTTTGTGCACTATAGATGCTAATGTCTTTATTCCACAACCCCGAGAGTTCCATTCTTGTTAAGATAACATTCAGTTTCCAGATAATGCTAATTCCTTCGATGAAATTCACAAGGCATTCAGCCACAACTCCTGCAACATTTTCAGACCATGTTCACCCATTCATTTGAATATTCCACCCACCTTTTGATCACAAACAAACTCTGAACTTTGAATGTTTTTAAATACGGTGGAAATAACCATGAAATACATAGTATTTGACAAATATATGAAACCCCTATATATTATTATTGAAGCCTTCCCCTTCCTTCAGTAATCTCGGGGCTTCTCAAGAGTCACGGGCTACTGACAGCCTACAGTCCCGAGGTTGAGGTATATAAATTATATATATAAAATAATATGGAATCACGAATAATGCGGTAACGTGGAGCATTACACTGTATTTTAACTATATCCACAAGGACACTAATCCACTCCGACAGCCTCTCCCCTGACAAAGCTAACCAAAGAACAAAGGGAATAAATAGAAAACAGAAGGTTACGTGTCGGGTCAGGGTTTACAGCCACGTGTTCATGACTTGACCACTTTTTCTTCTTCTGACCATCATGACGTGTATGGAGGTGGTAATGAAATGACTTAACAAGGAACGAAAGGTCAACTGACTTGGTAAGGATAGTGAAATTACTTTGCAAAAGACAGGAAAGTACAGTCGGCCTCAGGAATTCGTATACACCAATGTGACATCAAAGGTTACATAGAGTTGCATAGAATCACAGACCACAACAGACCTTACGGTCCACACGGGGTGATCTAATTAGAAGGTTACTGGTGGAGAATGAATTTCTCCCCAGTGATAGTCGTAGATAATCATAGCAAAGTAGAAGGCTCTCTCCCCACTAGGTTCGTAACAACTAGAAAATTTAGTACATAATATTATAATTTTCCAACGCCAAATTGTTCTCTTAATGTTATTTAGCAAAAACCTGAATTAGTCAAAAGAACAGTTCCTACAGGATGTGTAGAATAAAGATCCCATTTAATTAACGCTCTGTATACGAATTCCTAATGCCGCCTGAACCTCAGAGAAGTTATACTATTAAAATTTTCTCATTTGGGGTTCTCAAATCGTTGATGTGACACCTGAGCTGTATTGTTTTGTATGGTAAATTGACAGTGCAATGCTGCATTTATAGTAGATGTTAATGTAGTCTCCTTTCCTGCCATACAAATTATATAATATGTTATCTTGTAGTATATCAAGTTTTTGTAATAAACGTAGTGTTTGTCGTGGTCATAATTAAATTCTGTTTCAGCTGTACCAACACGAAAGATCTGAAGGAGTTGAATTAATATCCATTATACAGTACAGTATATTTGTATAAATGGGGGACCCGTTTAAAGGATATTCCTCCAGCTCTATATAGCTCACTGCGATACTACAACTATATATATATTTCCCTCTAACGTATCTCCTCCTCCTCCTCCTCCTCCTCCTTCTCCCGTCCTGGTAATCTGATGTAACCTAGACTTAACTTAACCTAATTTAACTGACGGTTCCGTAATACAGCTAACCCCAGTAACCAGATTAACCCTCTGCTCACACTGATGATGCCCTTCTGAATTTATCACTCACATTCTCTGCTCTGGTGTTTCAGTGTGTGTTCTGGTGCTCGTGTTTGTTTCAGTTTCATCTTAGACGGATGGTGTTTCTACGAATGTATCAGTTAGTGGGTGTGTTCGTTTCATTAGCTGGAATCATTAATACTGTACTTAGCCAGTACCAGTGCAAGGCTTAGGGGTTTATTTCTTCACACTGGCACATATTTCCTTCGGTTTTTTCTTCGTCTTTCATCCCCATCCTCCGATCTAAAGTTATGTTTCCCTTGCATGCATTTGTCGTTGTCCTTTACACGTCTTAAAACGGGTTGGGGACGTAGGAAGCCTTATTAGACTGGGCACAAGACGAAGGAAAATAGGCTTGTGTAATACCTGCTTCCTTGGCGGTCGGTGGTACTCGTGCCACAACGCGACTTGCTGCGATTACTCGTATTATTATTATTGTTGTTGTTGCTGCACCAACTGTGGCCAACTTCTCTTCGGATTAGCCTACACCCAGACACCTTACATGTAGTTCACCAGACAGGCCACAGGTACTATACTACACTTGCAATCCTTTCTTAATCTAATCGAGTCAGGAAGTTTGAATTAAAGTTGTCAGATGAAAATTACAGTAACTATTTCCTACACACTCTCAGAACAGGGTCAGACGTTTATGTTCTTTAATTAAGGGACCCTGTGATGTAGCCAGAATAGTAGAGGTTAGAGAGTCCTTCAAATATTGCCACGAAACTATATGGATGGAGCTTGTTGAGTGGCATGGTTGAGAGGAATCAGAAGCCTCCAATTTTCCTACACGATCACAGAGTCCTTAAGGGGAGAAAGCTTCGAATCGCCTGATATTGTTCATTTCCTCACCCAGTACACCTATAGAGGCTGAGTTCGAATACTGGGTATGTATGGTGCCTGCCGATCTTTTCTGGTCAGGGATTACGTATCACAAGTGTACAGTCGCGTACAACAATCCTTAGCCCACTTGAGTCGAAGCCCGAGATCTAGAGCAGCTGGTTTCTAGACGACAGCCCACCCAAAGCCTCCATTCGTTCGAAATGTGTGTGGCTTCGTAAAAGTTTGACTAGAAACCGCCTGATCTAGATATCCGGCTTCGACTCAGGTGGGCTAAGGATTGTGGTGCACGACTGTTTATTACAGTAGGTTTGTCTCAAAGTTAGTAGGTATTAGGCTCTGTGTTTATTAGTAATACACATCCTGTTGGGTTACAAATATCACTTGCTAAGGTATTACAGTACAACTTGTTCTCATTTCTGAATAGTGTTGACTGGGAATGTACAGGGATACATACAACTACAAGCTAACTAACTACCCATACAAATCATGCACTATTGGCCATCCTCGGTGTTGAATATACAGTCACGCATTTATCTCCAATTTTCTGACTACATCACAGGGTCATTTTAGTAATTACTTCATGGAGAGAGATAGAGAGATATATTGCACATCTGTAACGAGACAAATTAATGGTATTATGGCATCACTGGGAACATTCATCTTGTTTAGTAACATTTGCCACAGGTGTCTGGTGTACAATCAATCACAAATTAACTGACAGTCTGAGATAACGCAAGTGGTCAGGAAGATGACGCAATTGTCTTACAAGCGTCCATTAATACTCTCTCTCTCTCTCTCTCTCTCTCTCTCTCTCTCTCTCTCTCTCTCTCTCTCTCTCTCTCTCTCTCAGTATGTTTTATGAAGTCACAGTTTTCACTATATAAGAATATGAGTAAGCAGCTATAGGAACAAGGCTTATTATTAGTAGTAGTGTAAATATAGTTATGGTATACTACATTAACATTATACAGTAACAATACTACAGTTGGATATTACGGCCTCCACACACGTTGATTCCATTACCAGTCATGTAGTTGGCGGAGGGTGATGCCAGAAACACTACAGCGTCACTCACCTCCTCCCCAGTCCCTACTCGGCCAAGGGCAGTCCTCGATAACCACTTCTGTACCAATAGATAAGAGGAGAATATACTGTTGGTACACTCGTGGCCAGATATTATGTCCTGATCCCCCTATAGCTGGCAAGATAAATCGCAAACAGTCTAGCTTTGATGGTTCGAACAACTGTGTGTCTCCCTACAATACACAGTTATTTGAATCATCAAAGCTCGGTTAGTTGTGATTCATCGTGCCAAGTTGAGCAAGTAGAAAGTGTAAGTAAAATATGAGTGTATATGTCCACGTCTGGCTACTGACGAGAAGCGGTGTGTTCAACGTGGTGTGGCCTTTGGCATCTGGTTACCATGCACTTAAAGTTTCAGTCAGTCATGTTCTAATTTACATTGGATCTGGAGTCTTAGTGATTCATTGATAAAAATACCAGGGTTTATTACAAAGAACTGAAAAATATTGCCATATACACTCATAATTTTCTTGCACTTTCCACTTGGTCAACTATACGGTACGTTCCAGAGTATACAGTATTATTATGACATTCCAGAGTATACAGTATTATTATAACGTTCCAGAGTATACAGTATTTTTATGACGTTCCAGAGTATACAGTATTATTATGACGTGGTGTATTTCTTACCTGACGGGGTTCCTCGGGCATGTCCTCAGGCCATATGGCTGCCCCAGGACTCACGTAATTGACACGCACCTGTGGAGGACAATACCTCAGGATGATTCAGGACCCCAGAATATGTACAGTAATAGTACAGTCTATAATTATACCTCACGAATTCATACACATAACATTGGTGTTTATTCTGCACATTCTGTAGGTATTGTTCTGCTGACTGATTCAAATATTATCAAGATAGAATTAATAGAAATGTTTGGTGTTAGGGAATTAATGTACTAAATTTTCCAGTTTTTACGAACCCTTGATGTCACAATGGTGTATACGAATTCCTGAGTCCGACTAAACAGTTTTTGTTTTGTTTTTATCCCATTACAAGAGTCTCCCTGAATGTGTATAGTTACAATACATAACCACAGGTTCAGCACTCTCTCAGAATTTCTACATTGTATATAGTGAAAACAGCATTAATTAATTCCCCAATTCAGAACGCTCCCAGAACGCGAACAGTAATATAACTTCAGTGAGAACAGCATTAATACCCCACTTTAGGATTATCCCAGAATACAAACATTAATAGAACATTAGTGAAAACAGCATAATACCAAACTCGTAACTGTTATTTTGAGTCTGAACTGTAATAGAGAGAGTTCCTAACTGGGCAATATCTTCTTTCATACCGTTTTCGTAAGCTAAAATATTGATGGATATGTAACTTCATATTACCAGAATCAGCTGCTGTAGAATGACCAATACGGTGCTACCCCCTCAAGGCGAGATTCTATTGTTGATGAATTGGATTTCTCCAATTTATGCCGCTATAAAACTGATCCCCTATTAGTAACATTGAGGGTGTCTGTTTCCTCGTATAGTTAGGAGGAATCAGTAGCTTTCCATTTTACCAGCAAGAGAATAATCTCTCCTTAATTAACCACGAGTACGAGTTTACCTCTGGTGCCAATTCCAGAGCTAGACTCTTGGTGACCATGATGACAGCAGCCTTACTGATGGAGTACACGTTGAAGGATTGTTGGGGCCTCTCGCCAATTATGTCAGCCACGTTCACCACCACTCCCTTGGTTTTCTTCAGGTGGGGAGCTGCGGCCTGAGGTTGGAGGATGGGGGAGAGAGCATGAGAGGAGTGTTGGAAAGCTGCAGGGGTAGACTAATGAATGGAAATAGGAGGAGTTGAGATTGTTGGAGAAGCTTTTGGTGAAAATTCGAGATTGGAAGCTTTTGGTGAAAATTCGAGATTGGAAGCTTTTGGTGAAATCGACAATATGTACAGTACACTCACGGTCAATAGTCCTGCAACACCTTCGAATAAAACGGCTTTGAATAGTGGTGCGAGAGTAATAGCTGTTGGTGTCTGTAATATTGATTCATGAGGTTTACTTACACGGGTTTTGAACGTGACTGTACACTCACAATCCATAGCCCACCTGAGTCGAAGTCTGAGATCTGAAGCAGGCGGTTTCTGGACGACGGCCCACTCAACCCATCATGAGGCCACACACATTTTCGAACTAATGGAGGCTTTGGGTGGGCTGTTGTCCAGAAACCGCCTGCTCCAGATCTCTGGCTTCGATTCAGGTGGGCTAGGGATTGTGGTGATCGACTGTTCTAAAGATTCGTGTATACATGGGAACTTTGTTATATACCTGTATGAGGAAGTATGGAGCCTTGGCGTTAGTATTCATTATGTGGTCCCACTGGTCACTAGAGGTGGTAGCAATGGGAGTACTATAATAGACGGCAGCATTGTTAACGAGAAGGTCTAGTTGTCCACACCTCTTCACAGCTTCAGCCACCACTCGTGCTGTTGTCTCCTTTACGTCAGTAGACAAGTCAGCCTGGATCACGGTGACACTGTCTTTTCTTGTTCTGTAGAAAGTGGCATAAATTAACATCTCGCTATCCTTTCTTGTCCTGTCTAACCTATAATATGGCTGTTATTTATACATGTACTGCATTAGTGTTGTACAGTATAATTTTTCTCCCAAAACCAAGAGTACATGGTCTTTATTACTGTGTAATATTTTCCCTAATCTTGGACAAAAGTGGAGATAATGAATAAACTTGAAAATAGTCTAAAAAAATACATTACTGTACCAATGACTGTAGCAGTACTGAGCCGGAGTAGTACGTACCATATAGATGTCATCGTATGGACCGGGTTCTTTAGCAAACCAATATATTTATTTTCTGACTATGGCTTCAACCAAAAAGAGGGATACCAATTGCTGCTCCCAACTGTACATGTAGTATTTCATATATCCTCAACATTTTTATTTGACAATAAGGATGCATTATTATTATTATTATTATTATTATTATTATTATTATTATTATTATTATTATTATTATTATTATTATTATTATTATTATTATTATTAAGCCTCCCTTCAGGGTGCAGATACAGACACAGGATCCACACATAATACAAAATGCACTTGAGGGAAGAAAAGGCAAAGAAATTAAGAAAACTGACTCAAGAAAGCAAGTATATGACAATGACTGTATACTATGTTTGTTTGTTTTCATGTGGATGTGACTGTGACTTACATTCTCAAATTAGAGATTATTTACTTCATTCGTTACTGTTCACTTTAACAAACCTCAGGAATTAAATAGCTTATATCTTGGTGCAGTTTGAAAGAATCATTAGCTTTAATTTCGCTCGCCGATATCTTACCCATTACGGACCATGTGATCGTGTATGAGATTTGGTGGCTTCTGATTCCTCCTGACTATGCCACGAAACCAGCTCCTTCAATATAGATGGTGTTTCGTGGCAATATTTGAAGGACTCCCTTATCTCCAATTTCCTAACTACACCACAGGGTCCCTTAAGGTTAAAAATAAAGGTAGGATTGAGACGACTCACGTGTTAAGCTGGGTAGCAAACTCCTGTGCCTGCGATAGAGATGAATTACAGTGAAGGACCAGGTTGTATCCGTGGTGGTGTAGAGAGGTTGATATACACCTTCCCACCCTCCTCGCCCCACCAGTCACCAGCGCCACACGACCCTCACCCCAGTTGCCCATTCCTGACTCTGTGTTATACATTATAATTATTATATAGCTTCACTGTCTTCACTTCAATATATACTGTAAAATGCTCATCTCCATTATGGCTGAAGTATGGTTACAGAGAAAAGGATCAGGAATCGTATGAGTGTTACAAGGAAAAGAGAAGTGAGAGCAGATGATAGGTGGGAAAGAAAATGTATCTCGAGAAAGGAAATGACAGAATTGATAGAAATGGATTGTGGAAGGTTTTGCAGTTGTACGGGCTGGAGGGAAAATTATTTAGAGGGATGAAGAGTTTTTCATGAAGAGCAGAGCGTGTGTTAGAGTGAGAAGTAACGTGAGTAAATGGTTCCCAGTTAAGGTGGGACTCCGTCAAGGCTGTGTGAAGTCACCATGGTTGTTTATTTAATATTTATATGGACGGTGTGGTAAGAGAGGTAAATACTAAGGTGATAGAGAGAGCACTGAGATTGGTGGACAGCAAAGATAGAGTTAGGCCTAAACCAATACATAGTACTGTTTGCTGATGTTACGGCGTTAGGTGGCAGAGTCAGAAAAGGAACTGAGTATGTTAGTGCAGCAGTTTGGACAGGTGTGTAGGAGGAGGAAACTGAGAGTGAGCAAGGCAAAGAGGAAAGTAAAGAGATGTAGGAGAGTAGCAGAGGATAGAAGGATGAATATAATGCTATGTGGTGATAATTTATATTGGAGGAGGTGAAGTGATTTAAGTATTTGGGATCAAAGGTGACTGTGGATAGCAAAAAATAGAGACAGAGATAAAATCTAGAGTAAATGTGGTAGCAAAGATGCTAGGAGGAATGAATAGGTTGTTTGGCTGTAAGTCTCTTAGAGTGAATGTAAAGAAGTTGTACGAAGGGATAGCAGTGCCTTACTGTACTGTATGGAGCGGTAACATGGAATATGGGAAATAGTGAAAAGAGAATGTTTAATGTAGTAAAGATATGTCTGAGAAGCATGTGTGGTGTGTAAAACATATTAGATCTCTGTACTTACGGGTGCACTTTTTGTTCTGCCCGTCAGTCATCGCGTTGTATATTATATTCGATGTTGAGTTGTCTATATTCGTTGGTGAGTTGTATATAATCGTTGGTGAGTTGTATATAATCGTTGCGTCAACACTCCAGCCTCCCTTAGTCACTGCTGTAGAATAGACCTATGGGCTCAGTGGGCTGGGAGATTTTGCCTGGGTTCATTGGACTGGATTGGAGAACCCTCAGCCCTACTCAGCCCAGGCTTGCCCGCTTCCGACAGTTATGTATATACAGTCGTGGACAAAAATATCGAGCCCCTCCTGACTATCCCGTAGGGGGGTATTGCCTATAGTAATGTGGGCAATACTTATAGGGTTTTGGCGCCCCTTCGGCCCCAGCCACTAGCTTTCAGTTCTTCAACTGTCCCTCTTTTCTTTTTATTTCCTTCCTGCTTGCTGTCATACCTCTCTATCACCTTTTTCTGGCGCTATAGGACCTCGATGTTGCGGCACTTAATATCCATCAATAAAAAAAACAACTCCTGACTAGGTTGGAGCTGGTAGCACTTGATTTCATCTCATCTAAAGTCATGCCTTCGTTGCAAGTCCCGCATGACTTGAGCGAGAGAGAGAGAGAGGTGAGATCAACAGTGTTACCAACTCAAATCAAGTCTCTCATTAGTCAGTAGCGGGGCGCGATATTATTGTCCACGATAGTACAGTCGCAGTACATAGTCCCAAGGTTTAAAGAATACAGAATACAAGGTTAACCCGCGTAGGCCTTAAAATGGTCCAGTCCGCGCATGACGTGTCACGGCTGAATCGAGTGAGGGTCCAGGGGCTGAAGTCAGGTCACTCTATTCTTTAAACCTTGTATTCTTTAAACCTTGGGTTTAAAGAATACAAAATTCTTTAAACCTTGCATAGTCCTTGAACAGGGTATAAGAGGAAGCCTGGTCAAGGACTACATGCCGCGACTGTACCTTCCTTATAATAATATATAATAATTCCATAATATAATAATGGTTTTCTATTTCCTATTTTATCAAAGACAATTATTTTTACGAAATGTTTGTTAGCGCTGTTAGTCTATAAGATTACTGTTCTTATAAGCAGGAGTAGAGCCGTATACAGCACAGACTCTTCGTTTTCCCTTACCTTGTATGAAATAAGTTATTATATTAAGGCGAAAACACACAGCGATCACATCTAACCACACTAAAACAACCGAGGATGCTTACCCGACTACGTGTAACTTGACGACTGACGAGTGATGCAGCAATAATCAGCAGCATTAACATGGAGGAATAAAATATGGAGAGGTCATGACGTCACATACTTGAAGTCAGTTTTCTATTGGTCGGCTGTGACTGTCAAGTACAGTATGTACAGTCGCGGTCAAAAATAATCATCCATTTAGGAGTAACTCACGTAAAATTTTGACAGCTTCCCTCTGTTCCTTAGATTATATACTTTCCAATAAATAGGTTAAGTGCCATCTTTTAATTTAGTACAACAGATAGCCTACACACTACTTAGAACAATAGCATCATATATTATATGAACGTGAAAACATCAGACAGTAAATTGTTTGAAATACTCCTATGTGGTAATTATTTTTGACCCAAATACCAAAACATTGGTCAGCTGATCTGGCAACATCTCCGGAGAACTAATATGTAATGTAAACAAACTCACTGGCACTGGTGAGAGACCGTAAGGCAGTGCTATTATTATTATTATTATTATTATTATTATTATTATTGAAGGATTTGTTCAGCTGTCATCAATCATAGGTATGTGACATGTAGAGATGAATAGAGTTATATAATATTATGATCGGTATTTATTGAAAGAATTGTGGGCTACCCATCTATGCATTGATCACTGATAGGTGAACCTTGAGTGTATTTTAGGGTAGCCAACCAGGTGAGTTAACCACACTCCCCGGAATATTTTTACAAGTTGCCACAACTCGATTTCAAACATTTTACTATTACTGGTTACTTGTTGTATATTCTATGCCCCGCTCCACCAGCAGTTGGTGCTCCTCAGGGCTTCCTTCAGTATTATTAAACACTATAATCACTTGTAATACTCATATCATCCGTGTCGTAACACTCAGCGAACAGATGTGTGTTCAATCTTTTCTTAAAAATCGTGCAATTTTCACTTCTCCGGACATTTAATGGCAATCCTTTAAAGAGTCTTGGTGCACACCTTTCAAAAGCTCTGAAACCCATTGTCAGATTACTCCTCGGTTCATTTAATCTGTATTGTTCATCACTATGTCTGAGTTCCATGGAGGTATTTACATGAAAACCTCTTAAAAGATTCGTCAAGTACTCCGGTTTTCCAAATGTCAATGCTCGGAATGTTAGAAGACATATCTTGTACACAATCCTCGCCTTTATTGGTAACCAATGTAAGTCAATGAGTGTTGGAGTTATCCTCTCATGAGATGGAAGACCTTTAATTAATCTTGCTGCTCTGTTCATTACGTGTTGCAATTTTCTTAACCGATAGTCCGGTAAACCATAATAAAGAGAAGTGCAGTAATCCAGTCTGTTTATGACATAGTTATGAAGAAGCATCTTCACGGTATCCTCATCTAAATATTTTCTGACAAAAGCAATGTTCCTCAAATGGTAACCAGAAACTTTCACTACTTGATTAATTTGAGCTTCGAATGAAAGATTTTCATCTAGCAGCACTCCTAAATCTTTCACTTTGTTTTTTACATCCAGTGTACTGCCATGCACTCGCAAACTTGAAATATCCAATTTCCTAAGATTGGTCTTTTTTCCAACGACCAAACACTCAGTCTTACTTGGATTTAGCTTGAGTTGTTTCGAATCCATCCAATCCTTAATATCGGACATAATAACACTCAAATTCACCTCTGCATCCACTACATTATTTATAGATAAATAAAATTGTGTATCATCAGCAAATAATTTGAAGCTGGCACCATGTTTCTCTAATATATGTGATAGTTTGATAGCGTAGATGCAGAAGAGAATAGGACCCAATACACATACACATATTACCAGTGTTTATATTTCACTGTTACAAACAACTTTTCTATATACCATTTCTTCTGCAAATGCTGCATAACAGTAGTTACCTCTTATAGTTAGGTCCCGGTAGTCTGCCCAAGTTAGGTTCCGGTAGTGTGTCCCAGTCCAGATTAGGTTAGGTTAGGTCCCGGTAGTGTGTCCCAGTCCAGATTAGATTAGGTCAGGTCAGGCCTGACTAATTTTTATTGTATATTTTTTTCCTATTTAAGTCCCTGTAGTCTGCCCAGGTTAGGTCCCTGTAGTCTGCCCAGGTTAGGTCCCGGTAGTCTGCCCAGGTTAGGTCCCGGTAGTCTGCCCAGGTTAGGTCCTGGTAGTCTGCCCAAGTTAGGTCCCGGTAGTCTGCCCTGGTTAGGTCCCGGTAGTCTGCTCTGGTTAAGTCCCGGTAGTCACACTAAATCCTTCTAGGAAATAAAAAAAAATCCAGTGAAATCCTGTTGTGGCAACTTGTAAAAATTTACCGGTTAGGTCACTGTAATCTGAACTGGTCCAGATTACATTAGGTTAAGTCACTGTAATCTGAACTGGTCCAGATTAGGTTAGGTCAGACAAACTCTAGAATGTTTTAAATATTAACTCTTTATTTACTGTAGGTAAACACTCATATTTTATCAATGGATCACTCAGAACCTATAGGCCTAACTAACCATTGTAAAGTTCCCATTTTGGGGCACGAGATAAAGTACAAGTGTTTACTTTGGAGCACCTGCCAGATATTGACACACACCACCAAATTTGGTTGCAGTGTTTTCTTGGGCAACTGTACATGTACTGTACTGTAGTGACATTTTCATAGTGTTATTATTCCATCTGCACACCTACTGTAAATTGTGGTAAATACTTATACCAAGCTGTGTGTATGCTTAGGGTAATGAATGATGGAGGTTAACCATTGTTTTATTATTATTATTATATTGATGTTCCAAGGTTTGCTATTGAATTCACTTCCTTCTGCCTAGCTAAACTTTATTGTTATTATTTACATTAACATGAGGTTAACAACAGTACAGTAGAAGTTTTCTGCTGTAAAGGTACATTGTACTTTCAATGTGCTGCTCTCTACCACATGTGCTTAGTGTCTCTGACAACACTGATAAATCTCTCTTGTGATGTCAATACTGTACTGATAAATCTCTTGTTGTGATGTGGTTGTACAGTACTAGTGTTCTTGTATGTATATTGGAACAAAACACCACTATTGGCTCTTTGATGACATGACCAACACCAACCAAATTCTCTACAATGGCAAAATAAAATTATATTGCATAGCTCATTGGGGTATTACAATCTCTTGTTTTGAAAGGTTGTGGCGGTGATCTTCCCTTGAGGGTTATGACGTCATGGCTACATGAGGGTGTGATGACATCACCTTCCATTTGTATAAATCTGAAAGCTTATATTTCCCCTTAACTATACTCATGTTTGTCAACAAATATGACATAATAGAGCAATTCAGCTCATTTTGTAAGTGAACAGAGCTTTAATTAAGATCAAGGGTAAATGAGATGTAAAATATGTACAGTCGCAGTCAATAATAATCATCCACATATGGGTATCTCAAACAAATTACTGTCTAATGTTTTCACTTTCACATATGATATTATTGTATTAGGCCTTATTATTGTATGATTTTGCAGCACCTCATAATAATCACTTCATTATACAGTACACTCAAATCACTCAGTGATCCATCATCACCCCGGGTTTCCCCTCAAGGGGGGTCGGGTCGCCTCGACACTGCTCTCCACATTACCCGGTCACCAACTCTATTTAGGTCAACCTGTCTGCCATCATCTCTAACGCAATCCATCCATCGCTTCCTCGGTCGGCCTCTCCTTCTTGTGCCGACTTCTCTGCATTCTGCTGCCCATCTCACCAGGTCATCCTCAGTTTTCCTCTTCACGTGTCCATACCATCTCAGTCTGCTCTCTCTTATTTTCTCTCTCATTTCCACGACCTTTACCTCCTGTCTTATATTTTCGTTTTTCATTCTGTCCCTTCTCGTCACTCCTCTAATTGCTCTCAAGCATCGCATCTCAGCCACTTCCAGCTTCTTAATGTGTTTAAAATGTTTTCCGAGGCTTCTCTTATTCATTACCATACACACTACTCTAAGTGATTTACCGAGCCTGTGGTAAAAGGATATTATGTGTGTTTCCAGGCTTGTGTTATTCATTACAGACTAATGTGTGATTTACTGAGCGTGTATTAAAAGGGTATCTGTGTTAAATTTAATCATTGTATATGGAGAGAATATTGTACTGTATATTAGGTGTGATTCATATCATATATTTTGCCTTAAAAAATTATCTTTGATGGGGTCCAGGATTCAAAATTTTATGTTACCGATCATTAAATAAATGTTTTGTTGTATATGGGACCTAGTTATAACTACTATATTTAATGCTTTGACTTGTACTGGGTTTGTGGACTGGTACAGTACTAATATACAGTATATGTATATATGTGTGTGTGTAAGAGCTATAAATAAATAGACACACATATGGACTAATGCTTATCTTAGTACAGTACAATACTAATCTGTCTATTTTTTCAGCATCAAAAGAGGATTAACTACTACTACTACTTCCACTACCACATCTACTACCACCCATGAGCTTCAGAATAGGACTACCAATACAACTACTCATGAAGTCCAGAAGAGGACTGAATATCTCACAATACAAGAATGGTGAATGTATGTGTGTTTTCATCTTGGTAACAACAGTCATCCAATGTACATAATTTCTGACCAGGGAATATTACACCAAGTCATGGCCAAATGCAGGCCATACTTTTAATTCACATATTAAGGTATAGATCTAGAAGTTCATAAACTTTTCCGTATATATTGACTATTAAAGTAGTCACAAATGTAGATTTTTATATGAAATATAGGTATGGATAAAAGAGGATGTGGAACTCGTCGACCTCCTGGTCAAAAATTATGTATCACGAGAACTTATAGTGCATCCAAATTGTAACTCTAACCTTTAATTTTATTTCAGGATGAACACCTTGATTTGAGGATGATAGAAGACTGTCCGAGGCCTAAAAGACCCTGTATGACGAGTGAGATGGAAGATGTGGGATTGCAAGAATGAAGAAAATAGAAGGAAAGGAAGGACAGGGAAATGATGATAGAAAGGTGGGACAACAAATACCAAAGCAAAAGAAGAGAAGGAGGATGAGAATTGAAAGGAGTGGACATAACACTAAATGCCTTTCAATTACACATGTAATCAAGTATCCAGTCCATGTTTTTCAAGAATTTCTTCATATCAATATACTTTGCACTTCTCTGTAGGTATGTATATTGGTTACTCTCTGATGTTCTTTTATTTACAGTTGACCCTTGATATAAAATTAATTCATTTATAACATAATTATATCCTTTTAACACAGGCTCAGTAAATCACTTAGTCTGAGTGGTAATAAATAGAAGCTTGGGAAAACACACACTCCTTTTAACAGAGGCTCATTAAATCACTTAGTTAATCTGAATGGTAATGGAACAATAAAAGTCTGGGCAAACATTTGGTGGTCTTCAATGAGGGACAGTGTGTAATATGAAGGGATGGTGGATACAAATATTTATTCATTTTATATCCAGGGTCTACTGTATATCATTAAGGCTTATATTTAATGCTTTACGCCAATTTTAAAACTTTCCTTCCTCCCTCCCATTTTTATACAACCCTTATTCTTTAGCTCTTTCTCCATTCCCCTTGAGTAAGAGACATTATATATAATATATATACAGTATATATATTATTTTCATCCTCACTTCTTATTCCATACAGTCAGTCCCTCGACTTTAGTTCTTTCTCCGTCCCCCTCTAAGAATGAGGCATTCTAGGTTTTATAGGCAGGTTTTGACAGCCTTGTAGTAATTGTAATAGACCAGTTTTACTTTTAGTTGTGTAATAGTATTTGTGATGAGAATAATTTCAAGCCCTCAGCTCAGCCCCAAAAGCATCTCATTCACAATAGACATGTACAGATGTGCCACAGGATTCTTACACAGGTTAGGCAGGCCTATATGGAAAGAGGTCATTGATTATTCTGGATGTACTGCAATGAATAGTCTACCAAGTGACTCTTATGATTGCGAAACAACAAACCTATATATTGCAGTTACACAGTCTTACCTTTTCTCTTTTTCTATCCATCTTCTCCCACTTCTGTGAAGGGTCAATGTTTCTGACAGCTCTCTTCCATCTAGTCCTGTCATACACATCATCCTCTGACAGCTGTTTCACTCTCAAATCCTCCCTAAAATTGTCTATCCACCACCTCTTGGGCCTTACTCTCCTTCTCATCCCCTGTACCTCCATCTCCATTACTCTTCTTCAGACATGTCTCGTCTTTTCTCATCACATGGCCATATCACTGTAGTCTTCTTTTCTGTTGGCCTTCTTTCTTTGATATTTTCACTACCTTCATAAATCCATTTATTCTTATCCATCTTTGTTACTCCACATACACATCCATCTTCATCTCTGCTACATCCAATTTCTTCTGTGCTTTCTTCACTGGCCATGTTCAAGCTCCATATATTATTGCTGGCCTTACTACTATCTTTACACTGATTCTATGATCACACAGGACTCCTGACATCTTTTTCCAGTTATTTCACCCAGACCGTGTGTTGTTTCTACAGTAGTCTTACCTTTCTATATGTTGTAAACCCTCAAGAACAACAGTGTGTGTAAGAATTCTCATGGCCAGTAGTACTGTATTGTATATTCCTTCTCACAAATCTTTTCTCATTTTTTTCTTTTACTATCCAAATTAATTAGCTTTCATTTTGCATCATCCATAATCTAATTAGGTTGTATTTTGTACTATTCTTAATTAATTAGGTTGTATGTTGTACTATTAAATAAATTAATTAGGTTGTTGTAGTAGTTCCCCAAACTGTCTAGCCGAGCAGTCCAGAGTCTGGTTGACTGAAGCCACGGAGATGCTCGGACCCCAAATGGGAGCCAGGAAGATTAATTAATTAGATTGTATTTTGTACTATTCATATATTAATTAGATTGTATTTTATAACAGAGTTGTGGAGTAACTGGAGTTGTACAAGAGACTTAACCTTCATTGTTTGTTCCATCCATCAACAACAACTATAGGTTATTGTGAGTATTTGTATAGTTACATTGGACCATATTCAAGAACATTCATGATGCAAATGATGGTGTGGTTTTGGTACGGTGGCTCTATAAAAATATAGTAGAGCCGTCGGACCGGTATCACGCCACTGTCGACTCCACTGATGTTGTTGTATACGACCAGTTGTTTTATCCGTGTGGGTGTGTGTGTGTTTGGTACAGTCATCCAAGAGTTTATATACACTAGTACAGTGTTAGTGTAACTGATTTCTCCTAGCTATTCCAAATAACGGCATCAACAGAACACCAGTCTTTTTGTTAATGTGTTCCTATTGTTTCCTGACATACTTTGGAGGAATCAAGGCAATCCATTGTGCCAAATGTATACTACCCCTTAAATATTTGTTGTTGTTTTTCATTTTAAAAGGTGCATACACTTTTAGTACATTGGAGTGCCTTGATTCCTGCAAAGTATGTCAGGAGCATATGAACAAAGATACTGGTGTCCTGTTATTGCTTGGAATATTTTGGAGGAATCAGTTGCTCCAGATATACCACCAACACTGTACTGTTCCCTTAAGGACCCCATGATAGTGTATGAAAATTTACTGGTTTCCGATTCCTCCTAACCAAGCTCCCTCCATATAGGTGTATGTGTTTTGTGGCAATATTTGGAGGAATTATTGGCTCCTGATTTACCACCAACATTGTACTGTCCTCTTAATGTAGACTTGACACACAGTTCTCATACCACCATGCTTGTGTTCATTTGTATCTGACTGTACAAATCACTTTCTATATGGCTCACTTTGTGTTAAGGGGAAATTGTTTTGTTGGAAGGTGTGCGACTCCTGCAAACAATGCCACCACACAGATCCCTTAATTATTAATACCATCTGTTTTCTGGTAGAGTTAGGAGGAATCAATTGTCTTCCAATTTACCAACAATAACAATAGAATCTCCCCTTAAGAGCAACCTAATTGCACTGCATGATTTATATAATATAAAGTTTGTATGTACAGTAGCTTGGATTTAGAACTATATTATACTGAACACAAAAGGTTTAACACTAATTAATCTGTTTGCTTTGCAGGTGTGTAGTGAGAGGAGGAGGACACGAGAGGAAGAGGAGGAGGAGGAGGAGGACACGAGAGGAAGAGGAGGACACGAGAGGAGGAGGAGGACACGAGAGGAAGAGGAGGACACGAGAGGAGGAGGAGGAGGAGGACACGAGAGGAGGACACGAGAGGAGGAGGACACGAGAGGAGGAGGAGGAGGACACGAGAGGAGAAGATAGCACAAAAGAAAAACTCTAGTGTAATAAGAGGAAAAAATAAATTATTATTTTTATTATACTTTATTAGAACACCTATATCATTAACATATCATTCCACCAGGTGAATATATCAATTATATTATACCTGTAAGGGTGTAGGGTTCAAGTAAATATTATTGATATTATTATAATACTGTGTATATCACACAGACAGACAAGCATTATAATAACATCAGTGATCATTTTATACCTGTAATATAACTAAAGGGGATAGTGCAGTGTTGGAGTAATTCATTCCTCCAAATTATTCCAAGCAACAACAGGACACCATTGTCAATCTAGTCATGTTGTTTTCTGGCATACTTTGAAAGAATCAATATACCAAAACTGTATTATCCCCTTAGTGTTATTATAATACTGTGTGTGTGAGACAAATCACACAGAGGTATTATAACAACAGTAACAGATTGTGTGTGTGAAGAGAAACATCACACACACAGTAAGTCCATAAAACACTCACAGAAATTAAGTGATGCTTGTATTGCTGCTGCTGTTGATGGAAGGATGAACACGGTGTACAATGAAGGGTATTACTGTATGTCTCTTGTAAAACTGCACTTCACAACAACTCTGTAACAAAATACAACCTAATTAATTTATGCATAGCACAAAACACATGAATTATTACTGTATTGCAAGATATTACCAATACTTTGACAAACATGGAGGAGGAGAAGTGAGAGAAATGGAAGGGATGGCACGAAAAGGGTAGGATTCTACCCTAGCCACACCATCAAAAGTACCAGCTAGGTGTTATACATATCAGACAATAACTCCACAATATACAACAATAATAACACTTCCTTAAGGGGAGATTCTCCAGTTGGTGAATAGGTGGGTGGTAACTGATTCCTCCAAACTATATTATGAAACTGATCCCCTATTAGTATCATTGAGGGAATCTGTTTCCTGGCATTGTTTGGAGGAATCACAGACCTTCCATTCACCAACAATAGAAAATGTCCTTAACCAGTGGACCAAATCAATCCAAATATGAGTAAAGTACTGTTACATTACTGTACATAAATAAATGAATGGGTCATTTTCAAGAACATTGGTGTGGCTCAGACAAACAGCAGAGCCATTATATCGGTACTACACCATCATCACCACCACTAATATTCTTGCATACGACCCAATGAATAAATATATGGTCAGGTATGAAAGTGTTGTTATTTGTGATGTCCTCATAACAATTATAATCATCTCACCATTGAGTAATAACTGTAGTGATGTTAGTCAGTCAGTGATGAGGTGCCAATGTGATGTGTGTATCTTCATAACATCACTACACATCCTGCAATACAACCAAAGTACATACAAGTGTAATATTCAACTTTAATCAACTCTTAATAACAATTAAACTACACAACCTGCAATATACCCTAAGTAATTTTTTTTTTTATATATATATATATTTTTTTATATGATCCGTGAGGACTTCTAAATTCCCTAAAACAGATAAATTTCCCTGCACCTGGCAACACTGGGTGCACATTAGAGCGTCATTGACCTATGCAGTGTGTATGTGACACAAACATCTTGGAAGCTATCAATACTGCCTTTCATTTATTTAAAAGGAGTGATCAGAGAAATATGCTTTGTAGAAAGACATAAACTGCTTCCTCTATGCAAACTGTTCCATCCACTCAATTAATAATAAATCCTATAACTCACCTAATTTTGGATGAACCTTCTCATACATCTCATAGAAGTGCATTATCATGGCACAGCTGTGGTCCTTAACAAGGTTGATTGTTTCCAACATCATACCATTCATCACTACTGTACACTGATCCATGTCTCTTGTTCCTCACTGGGGAGAAAAAATATATAGTGTTATGTTAGAGGGATAACAGTTCAATGAAGAAAGATTACACAAGGTTATTTTATCTATCTGTAGCTCTGATGCCTCCCCCAAAGGATAGCCACAGTAGAAGTTTCCAGTTTTCACTGTTCTAACACTCCCTCCTTTACTTGGTGAAGCCCTCCTCTACCCCTCACTTCTCCCTCCCAAGGTTAGCCTATAATCAAAGATATACAGCGTTATGTTAGAGATGACAATTCAATGAAAGATGGGACAAGAAAAAATTATGTTACTGTATACTAAAGATATACAGCATTATGTTAAAGTGATGACAGTTCAATGACAACTCAAGGAAGATTAGACAAGAAAAATTAAGGTAATATTTGAAAATATTATAAACATACAACTGTAAATACTACTGGAGCAAGTAGACCCAAGTGTTGTGTTGCTGATGCCAAAGTGGTGTGGTTTCATGTTGAACTCATATGCTTGTTGATGAACCTTTGCAGAGTGCAGTAAGCCTAGAATTGAAGTGTTCTCATTAAATACCTCTTACATCTTAGCTAAGGGTGCATACACAGAGAAAGCAGGTTTACCCTGCGCGGGTGACCAGCGCTGACCCGCGCGGGTAGGTGTCCACAAAAGACGCGGGTTAAACAAGCTTCAACCCGCTCATGTGAGTCATGTCAGGTGTAGGCTATGGGGTGCGGCGCCGTGGCCTGCGGCATCAGTCTATATTAGTTGTGATAAACCACATGTACAGTACAGCAAAGATGTTTGATGATGAAATCTTGTGACTGGACAGTGTTCAACCCAACTTGAAAGACCAAGAATGACAGTACTGTACATGAAATAAACTGCAAGAGAGAACAGCTGGGAGAATACCATAATATATTTAATAAGCCGAAAAGTGATCCAAGAAGATTTTTTCAATATACAAGGTTGACACAAGGAACTATAATAAATATTCTCAGTAAAGTTGAGCATTGTCTGATGAAGACATGGTGTAACTGACATACACAACCTATTCTGCCAGAAGAACCACTCCTCATTACTATTAGGGGAATTGAATGTAGATTTTATATTAAATTTTTGTGGAATTGTATACGTAAATTAGCGGGTACAAAGACAATATTCTTTTATTTTCCCATACAGTTGGTATCACAGCAGTACTAATAAACACCAACAGTGAATATGGTAGACATATACACATATCAGTACATTAATATTCACATACAGTTTGTAATACTGTAGTACTGATAAACACCAACAGTGAATATGGTAAACAAAATACACATATTATTATAATTACGTTTATTCATAGCTGATCGTATTTTAAAACACACGCCTACCCGTGCGGGTTGAGCAGGCAAGAATGTCCCGAGGATTCAGGAAAGCTGGTAAGAGCAGGTTAGCAGGTTCGCCGCGCTGGTTCCCGCTCTGTCTGTGCACACCTACATACCTTTGTATGGGTGAATTGTTGGGGCAGGTCGGCGCGGGTGAACCTGCTTTCTCTGTGTATGCACCCTAATACACTAAGACTATCACCACAATATTCAAAATTACAAAGGAAGGTCCCCATTGTCCAATATTTAAGCAAGTATACAATGTAAAGTATTATAATGCAAACATACGAGGTAACAACAAGAAAAGGAAAGTTATTACAGAAATAATTGTCAGTTACACACCATAAAGAACAGTTGTCCACAGGATTTCTTACACAGGCTATATGGAAAAAGATATTATCATTGTGGAAGCATTGTAATGAATGGTCTACCAATTTACCAAGTGACTCATCTAACAACCTTAATATTAATGTTGTAAAGTTGTAAATAACAGCATGCGTACCAATCCTTGTGGTCAATAGTTATTTGTTATTGGATATTCTATGCCCCGATCCACCAGCAGATGGTGCTCCGTAGGGTCTCTCTCATTGTTATTAAACATTATAATCACTTGTTATACTAATATCATCTGTGTCATAACACTCAGCCAACAGATGTGTTTTCAGTCTTTTCTTAAAACTGATGCAGTTTTCACCACTCCGGACATTTAATGGTACGGTAATCCATTAAAGAGTCTTGGTGCACATAGTAGAGTGCAATGGCAGCTGACTGCCCCATATCCAAGATAGGTCATATTTTGAAATTAGCCTAACCTTACCTGACCTAACCTAACCTAGACCGCAGCAGGACTACCGGGACCTAACCTGGGCAAACTACCGAGAAATAAGTATGGTAAAGTATCAGTGGACGGAAATTAACAGGGCAAAATACTGGGACCTAGCAGGATCTGTATTTATTGAAAGAATTGCCATTTTTTAACTAGCAGTGTTGCCAGATCCGGCTAGATCTCAGTATTTTGCCCCAGTCATTTCATGTACTTTACCACGGCTATTTCCCAGTAGTTTGCCCAGGTTAGGTCACGGTAGTCTGCTGTGGTTTAAGTTAGGTTAGGTAAGGCTAATTTCAAGATGCCCCATTTGCATATGCCCTATCTTGGAAATTGGGCATTTTCAGAGGAAATGCCATAGAATAAAATAGCCATATAATTGTCTAAATAAATGGGTAATGAAGGTAGAAAAACCGTAAGTTATACAATTACTGTCATTCTTTCAATATCTAACGTTACTTTTTTTTAATTAAGTTAGGAAATACATGGCCACCTTTACCCTTACATATGTTTGGACCTTTAAGTTAGGAAATATATGGGCAGCTTTACCCTTACATATGTTTGGGCCTTTAAGTTAAGAAATATATGGCCAGCTTTACCCTTGCAATGGCGGAGATATCAATGCAATATACAGCAACAGTAGCAAGTTTATGGGGTAAGTAATTAAACTAATAATCAGTATCCACAAGACCACAACACTCACCGAGGTAAACAAAACAGAATCACAAATATAAATAGACAAACAAACTTATTTACCCTTGTACCGAGACCGTCTGCTCGGCAGCCTCTTCTTCTTCTTCTTCTTGTTATTTGTTGGGGCCTTTTAGGCTGTGATGTCACAGCCTCTAGTGCCCCGAAGGCGCTATGTGCGGTTAATTATTATAGTATGTTATATTCTGTGTAGTTGTTGTGTGTTGTGTAGAATTTTTTTTGTGTGTTTAATGGCTTTGTAGGCTTGTCCAGGGTCCAGTGATCCACCCAGGAGGTCCTTTAGTGGCTCGGTCAGTTATATAAAAAAAGAAAATTTATAATAAAACCTATGAATTTGACTAAAAATTGTATAACAATTATAAAAAGATGATAAAATGTACTAAAAAAAGAAACTATTAATAAAAACGGTAATATAATATATAATCTTATATATTATAGTGGAGGCGGCATCAGCCTCTTGTCCTGTTTATCCCATTATAATTATGCTCTTATTTTCTCATATATCCTATAATTAAAGCCAGAAAGATATTTGAATTGTTCCATATATGATAACTGCATAAAATTATCCAAAAACCCATTAAAGAGTGACATAAGGCCTTCCAAAATATCATACTAGAACTCTCTATATTATCAATTTTATTTGCATTTGTACAGTTGGCCACACATGAAGCTGGTATGGCTCGTTACTTGTGAGATGCTTGGCTACAACGAAAGTGAATTTTAGTGAAAAAAAAATGTAATTTGTTGACAGGCAGACAGTAAAATATTATTACTATCTGCTTGTCAACAAACTATAACTTTTGTTCACTTTCCTTCTTTTTGTAGGTACATGATCTATGTAACGTTATAATACTGTCTGTGTGTGTGTGTGTGTGATGGATTATGCAAGCCCTGCTTGGGCTTCAAACTTCGCTGAGACACATAAAAAGTTAACAACACCCTACAGACCATACAGAACAGCAGCTGGCAGCAGAGCCCTAAAGACAATCACAGCTATACCACACCTACAGACCACCTACACTATACTTTTGGCAGAACAAACTATTCATTAATTTATTCATTCATTCATTCATACTCCTAGGAAAAGTTTGAGAGAAGAGGTAATAATCTAGGAAATAGCGATATGTAATGGGTTTAATTAAGTACTTTTGATAATATACGAATAATTTTATGCAGTTATCATGCTGCCTCCTCTATAGCCTATTATACCTCCATGCTACACACTGGACAAACACCTACACACACACACACACTGGACAAACACTTACACACACACACACACACACATACTGGACAAACACCTACACACAACACACACTGGACAAACACCTACACACACACACTGGACAAACACCTACACACACTTCTCCACATACACACATATACTTCTGCACATACACACATACACACTTCACATACACTCACACTTCTCCACGAACACACTCACATTTCTCCACATATACACACTCACTTTTCCACTTACACAGGCTCACACTTCTCTACACACACACACATACACTCACACTTCACATACACACACTCACACTCACACTCACTTTTCCACATACACATACACTTCTCCACATACTGTACATACATACTGTACATACATACACACACACACACACACACACACATACCCACACACACACACACGTCAAGAACTATATAACCATTTTCAGTAAGGAAGATAAATAAATCATTTATATATATATCAATAATATATTAAAGACTTTGCATTTTTACATAAAATCTAAAATTTTACATACCATTAAAACAATCCAGCAACATGATGGAACTTAGTTTTTTGTTTTTCTTCTCTTTACTGGAGATGAAACTGACTGACTACTTGTTTCAATAGAAGCCAAGTTGTTTTATTGCTACCAGAGGCTGGATCACTACCTCCTTCAGAGTTGAGGTTAAGAGTCACTCTGATCAAAGGCAGAAGAACCGTGGCAGGTTGGGTCACTAACTAGCTAGTAAGAGTTTGGGGTACAACTTTAAGTTAATATTATGTCCAGGTATTCATTACCACCTTCATGTTTACAACACAAAAATATCATCACACTCACTCCTTTATTTAAATTAATCACACTTTTGGAGGAACAATTGCCAAATTATCAATTTTTATAATCATTATACATGTGTATAAAATGTATGTTTAGCCAAGATGTAACATTGTAAGTGACCACAAGGTGATGATTACTGTATTATAGGTCAAGTAATAATTGTGTGATACATGAATCAGGGAGGTCATCAAAACCTGACCACAAAGAGACAACAGAAATTTATAATCATTCATGGAAATACAAGTCAAGTCATAATTTAGTATGGTTTGAAAAAATTCTGTGGTACTGTAACAAGAAAAATATATGGCCTTGAAATAATTAAGATGAAGATGACTTTAGCTTTGACTTTCTAATATTACAACTGTAAATAATATCCAGTATATGAAATTAATAACAAAGCTTATTGATTTTACAGTACATGATAAGCTTCAGGGCTACGAAGAATTAGTGATTGATAATGTGAAATAAATTCAAAATTAAATATAGTTCTCAAGCATAAACAAGGTTTTACAGAATATATACAATACTTGGCCATATGAAAAGTGGAGGAGGAGACATTCAGTGTACAGTACTTGTAGATAGTACAGTCAAATTATACCAGATACTAAACACTTGAAAATTATCTATTAATAACTGCTGTATGTATTCAAGCCCAATTAGCATCTTGTAAAACACACACATTAATAACCTTGTTTTATACACAGCTATAGGCTCTCTACCTCACACCTTAATGTTGACATCATACCAACATTCAGTTCTGATCAGTTTTTATATAGATATATAACTATAAGTCTTCTCTCTCTCTCTCTCTCTCTCATCTTGTCAAGGTATATAATATATACTGGTACCAACATCTAAAGCTGGCCAGGTTGTTTTATTTCTTAGCAATGGTGAATACAGTAGGACAATGTACACTTGTGAGACAAAGTGAAGTAGTACCAACATAATCAAAATGAGTCCACTCTACATATTCTCAGGATTCCATGTGAAATTTTATGGGACTTGTTGTGGAGAGATTTCCAACTCGGAAAAAATAAATGGGTAAAGATGAATACATTAACTGAGCTGTAAGAAATTGTGAACATGAGTAAAAAATATAAAAACAATAATGCACAAGTTTAACTAAAATTAAAAAATGGTGACTGCTTACTCATGTGAAACAAAAGTAACTTTACCAGTTCAGTTGAGTGTGAAAAGAGGCAGTCGGCTAATTTGTGAACCACTGAGTAAACCAAATGTTGTCTAATGAGTTGTGGTAATGTTTCACTTGGTCTCATTCATGCTCAGATAAGCTGCAAAGGTACCCAATTTCTCAGTGCAGTAGCGATCCATTATATTATTCTTGAGAACAAGCAGCCATTGTGAATAAGCAATTAACAACTATGAATAACCCCATACCAGTACTAATGCAGGTATACCGTCAATGTTCTGACTCGTTCAGAAACATTAGTTCATGACTAGTTTTAGGGATAGGGTGTCAGTCACTGCCTTTGAATTCATGCTATCCTAAACAAGCATGTTAATTGAGGAACATGACACACTGATAATATGCCCTACCTTTTCACTCAACAAACATTACAGTATTATTCTTTTCATTTAAAAGGTATGTACCTTTCCCTTCCATGGTCAATACTCGTCTTTTCATCCTATTGTTATATTCTATCCTATGCCGTTCAAATAGTCTTCTTACTTTAGGCCACATCAACCTTTTTCAATCTATAGGCTATTTCAACATCTAGCCAACATCAATACACTTCAGTTATAATACTTTGTTGTGTTATTCTAATCTTCTTAGCAACTGATAAAATGAGACCAGTTAGTTATGGGCCTTTATCACTGATCACTTATAAAATCATAGAGACTTGTAGATCCACTTCTTGCAGCTCATTATTACATTTGTACAACTTAAAATGAACAACACAAATTGCAGCTAAATATTTCAGTTTACGGCATAAAGAGAGTTATCACTTTTTTCTTTATATTATGCAAAACGAGACTCACAAATGTATATAAAAAATCTAAAAATCTGAGAGTGAAACTGCTCAATACTTACAATTATCAATTATCTTAATATGCTACATTACTGTATAACTCTCAATGACGGTTGTGAAGTAGAGAATCCACAGAAGAAAAGCCAATGCAGAAACCTTCCTCTATGAAACTTCCTCACAACCTTACAACATTCTCTACACTCCCTGGGATGTATCCTTACAATCAATAGCAGCTGAGTAGAAAGAAGCTGTTACAAATAAGAAGCCTTATTTATATACAGAGACTAAAGTGGCTAGTATTAAAACAAGTAGGCTAGTGGCACTATATATACCACCTTCCAGTCTCTTCATTTTCAAAACAAATTATTTAACATGAGAATGGAAGAATGCTATATATATATATTTTTTTTTTTTTTTTCATACAAATCCAGTGGTTGTCCATATAATTATTATTGTTTGTAAATCATACCTTCTTGATGTAGTCAGGTAATTGAAGGTTAGAGAGTTCTTTAAAAATTCCCATGGAATACCACCTACATTAAAAGAGTTTCTTTTGTGGTATAGTCAGGAGGAATCAGAAGCCACCTGGTCACCTACATAATCTCAGGGTCCCTTAACTGAATACACTTATACATCCTTGACTAATATATTCCTAAACAGTACTTGATGGGGGTAATATAGTGCCTCTACCTGCTTTAATAATACCACCACAAGCTATCAAGCCTCTCTCAGATGCATTACAGAAATTATTTCCTTCCACAAAAAAGTAAAAAGTGGATTCTGTGTATTTTTTCTATGCTAGGAGATACTGGATAATTCTACCTTCACTTTTCACGTACTAAGATGTCACTAGACTTAATATATGTGTACCACTTTGACTCATTTCACAGTGATATGGAGTTTTTACCAAGTTTTACACACAAGCATTCAAGACAACAAGATCAAGACACAGGCATCCTAGTTCAGTTTTAGATGTAACCAAATCAATGAAAGGGTTAAAATTAAACACTAACATATGACCACTCTTCAACGCTCAAATGAAACTTGTTATTCCTAAATTTCATTATTGAATACACTAGTTTTTGTGATAATTGATACAACCTTGATAACCAAGTAAGATTTTTCAATGCAATGTGAAGTACTGAAGAAACAAAATATTGTACTGTACCTGTACTGTACTTATGTTTTGTATTACCTGTACTAGGATTATTTTTCTCATAAGAATAACCAGCCCCATTCCAGTAATCAATGTTATGAACCATATTTTCCTGAATACTGGATAATATTATGAAGCACTTTACAATAAACACCAGAGAATATTATGCTTCATCTCCCCTTGTAAATAATAATAAAGATGATCCAAATAGCTGCATGCATACTCTGTTAATTTCCTGTTCAATTTTAAAAATAAATATCAAAAGTCACTGATGACAGTTACTATACATCATAATTTATATATATATATATATATATATATATATATATATATATATATATATATATATATATATATATAATATACAGGGAGCATCAAAACTCTATTTACTCACAAAGTTTTTGAATAACCCTGTACTGTATAATTATATACTGTATATTTTTTCTGTACTATAACGTCAATGTCGGCATATCACTGTTTTGACTCAACCATTTTTCCTGGACATTATGGTAATGTGCAACAAACATTAATACAGGAGATTTTGATAAAACTTACAAAGCTTCAACTATGTTATGTCAATATTATGACACTAAAATAATGGTCAAGTTATCATCAATGTCCCATACTACTCTACTATACTGTAATATAGAGGTGGAGGCACCCTAGTCGGGGCTACCTTAATTATATAGATCATTAACCTCTTCCCAGTCATAGTATGGCATGAGGGGAAATTTATCCATTCTAGGATTCTCCAATATAGAGAATGTACAGTGTAATGTGGCACTCCAACCCATTTGATCACTACTTGCCAAAACACTTATGTACAGTACTGATAATCTATTTAGTCTATGGACAGGGGATTTGTGCTGGAAAGAACAACGATTGTCACTACCACCATACAGTACTTTCTTTATAAAAACATACATCATAATTTATAAACAATAGGGCATCAACATTATTATGACTTAACAGTTGTGTTGTGTGATGTTAGCAATATTCAGGCTACTCAATTCTTCCATATTATGCCACAAAACAGACTTCTGTAATACACTTGCTGTTTGCCAGCAGAGATTAGAAGAAGTAGCTTTCAGTTTGCTGACAAAATCATAGCTTCATTAATTAAGGTGTTTGGCTGAATATAATCCTGTTTACCTCTATTTGCTGACCTTAATAATTATACAGTACTGTAATTCCCATAGCTAATATTAGTATGCACTTGCCTATAATAATAAAATAAGCTGACATTTAATTATGTGCTTCATACAGAGAGCACTAGTATAGCAGCCATGCCCACTAACACTTTTCAGTTGCATTCTTTGAAATATAAATAAATAATGTAGCTGCATCACTTCATCATAAGCTGCACCTGGGCTGAACTTCACATCCTATTCTTGATGGGAAGCTTAGATAATAATTATACAGTAGTACATATTGTTCAAAATAATGAGAGAAAAAAAATCTACAAGCACTGAAAGAGTTTGTTTTTCCCCAGTTTAATACTGCTTAGAATTCTTCAGTATTTAAGTCCAGTATTTAAAGGGACACTAAAGCCCATTCCACACCAGAGGCAAAAGACGGGCGGGCAGACAGTGTTACCAATTTTGTGGGTGGGTAGTGGGCACAAGTGGCCAATGGATGCTGGCGATTATTTGATCTGGTAACACTGGCAAAAGGTGAGAGAATTGAACTGGGTTGCCGCCCGGGCCCGTCATGTTTTTGCCTCGTGTGGAAGGGGATTAACTAATAAGATTTGAACAAAAAAATATCATGATGTTTGTAAGAAAAGGGCTACAAGTTTGCTATAAATGTACTGTACTTAGATTAGTTAATGATATGGTGTGGCAAAAACCTCAAGCTTGCCAAGGAAAATGGACCGTGAAAAAAGAAAAAGGGTCTGCATTCACGTTTTTCCCAACAATAATCCTAACTGTACAATGATTCAACAAATGAGAATTGAGGTATGAGAGAAAAAAATGACAATATACAAAGGTGTTCAAACATGCACTAAAAACATACCACATAAATTTCTGAAAACGTGTAACAGTATTATGTTGATTCATAGTGTCTCTCTACAACTCCCAGTGACTAGAAAGAAAAAAGAAGTTGAGGCCATTCATGGATACACAAAATGATTCAAAGAATCCATCGTACTGTATGTAAAAACATCTGTGGGATTGACAAAGGTGTAGTATTGGTATGAACACTCTGTTGTATTTCTATGGACTCATGGTGCCGGTACAGTACATAGTAAGTGTACAGGTACTTATATATGGACCAAATATTACATACAGTGCTGTACTTGTGTTATGTCCTTAGTGGTGTTATTAAGGACAAGAAGCCAAGCTGTCTGTTTCTTTCTCACAGTAAATCAATCATTATCATTGGACATGTAAACTATTTGATTTTATCCAATTGGTCATCCTTTCTTTAAGTCTTTACTTGTGCCTCATTACAGCCAATGGGAGTGAGGATACTATGGATTCTGACAACCAAATAAGGAGGTTCTGAACATAAAAATATGACAGAACAGTACAAGTTAAACTAAATTGGAAATATATCAAATCAAGGCAATGGAAAGCTTGGGAAGGTTTGAGAAAAAATATATACAGTAACAGGACTGAAAATTGAAAACTTCTCCACACCTGAGGATGGTTATTTGTTGCCTCACTCAATATCATTTTGGCTGAAGACTATTCAACTTTATCTTTCTTTTAAGTGAGTTCTGCCTTCTAATTATATAGTTATGACCCTGACTGACAAGTAATTATGCACAGTAATTGTTAAAATAATATTTTCTTAATATAGTACATGGTGTACAACTTCTGAAACCATAAATGCAATATCTAACCCTAAAAAATGAATTAAAATCCAATTCAACAGCCAAAATAATATTAATTGGCTATACTTTGCCTTCCTCATGCCTGGAGTAGCTAGTCACAATTAGAACACAATCTTATAACCCTGACCAAACCAGGACTACATCATTACATCACTTCTTAATTCATCACTGATAAACAATCCTTCATCTAATTGTTAAATTATGTTATTGCATTTATTACTCTCTATGTCCTTATTTTACTGACCTATAAGATTCTGAAATTGGTGAATAGGTAGGAACTAAGTACATGTCATACTGAAATGTCTCACAGTAACTTGTTCTTAATCTGATGTAGTATAAAAAAGTAGCTTTATAATTATAGCCTGTCAATTGCTAATTATATCTAAAGAGGGTATGAGTTATACCCTTCAACTAAGTTGCATGCTTCTGTTGAAAGATGATATGGAAACTCAGGTTTGCCTTCAAAGTTGTGAAGGAAACAGCATTCTTACATCAGTTTTTTGCTTGCACAATCAGAAATCTTGTATCACAAAGATCTCTTGAACTTCAAGCATTGTCATATTTCTTGCAGTTTTTTTTTTTTTGTTATCTTGTGATATAAAGTACACATTTACTGAGAAAGGGGACTCATGCAAGGCGAAGGAAGTGAATAAAGGAGGTTGTACAATGTTGGTAAATCTGGAGCACGTGATTCCTTTCAACTATTTCAAGCAACTGGACACCATTAATTTTGTTATTATGGTCCTGTTTCTTGGTATAGTTTGGAGGAACCAATGCATTATAATGTACCAAAACTGTATTATCTCCTTAAGGAACACATGATACATACATAAACACCAAACACTCGTCATTCACACTTACTACCAAGACACACAAGAGGGTTGTTGTGATGCCACTCAGTAATTTAATAGGACTGGACAGGTTTGTTCATCTCACAAGTAAAACTTAAAGACAAAAAGTTTAACAATGCTACCAGAATACCTTTTATATTTCCACAAAATAACTAAAAGGACATTTGTTATTCATCTTTTTCTACTTCAATAAATAGAAATGTATCAAGAGCATTATTCTTTCAAGTATATTAATCTGATCTTATTTATACTGTACTGTATAAGTTGGAAAAGGATCAGACATGAATCATACTGGTAGCAATTAATGATTTGTCTGGCCTTTCTGACAGAGGAAAATATTCAGCTATAAAATCTGAACACACTGAACAGCAGACCTACAGTATGCAAGTTCTGAATCTATATTTCTAAGTAGTTATTTTTCAATGTTCATTTTTTCTTTTACTTCAATAATCCTGGCATGAATGTATCTGAAGAGAAATAGAAATGAGTCTTATGAACTGAGCCTGTACAGTACACACATTGTTCTTCTTCACTTGACTGTCACTGTAGTATAATGTGTGACACTATGTTGTTGTATGAGTGAGGGGCAACATAATGACATCCTCTCCACCACACATTGTCCTCTTAGGCCCTGCAATAGATGCAAACAACAATAATTAGATACAACAAACTCTCAATTTGACATAAAGTAAAGTTGAGCAAGTAGAAAGTGCAAGAAAAATGTGATTGTAGGTCTATATACAGTACAGTATATGGCAAAATCTTCTTTACCACTCAAAGTTTAACCAATCACATTCCACCTTACATTGACTCTAGGTTCCAAGTGAGTCATGATTACTACAAACATCTGCCAGATGTTGCCATATACAATACAGTTCTATTTTTCTTGCAGTTTCTAGTACAGTACAATGTTTTACTTAAATAATATCCTACAGTACATGTATATAGTTTTATTGATACACCTTGGGATTAAAGGGATGGTCACGTTTCTCTCCTTTACATACTCTTCCACTCTGTTCTGCCATCTAACTGGTGGTCTGCCTCTCACGCCAGGTCCCACAACTTCACTTCTATACACCTTCTTTACAAACTCCTCACCTTGCATTCTCTCTACATGTCCAAACCACCTCAGTGTATTACGTTTCACTCTCTCAACCACTCCACACTCAATACCAGTTGCCTTCTCACTCATACCACATCTCTCATTACTTTCTCCATCCCACCTAGTAAGTCCACATGCACCTCTCAAGTATCTCATTTCCACAGCACCTATTCTTGACTAATGAGCCCTACTCCATGTCCATGTCTCCGACGCATATGTCAGTGTTGGCAGGATTATACTATTTCGTAGTCCCCTTTTCACTTCCATACTCACACTTCTACCCTTCATTCATATCTCCAGATATAAGTTTTTTGTTGAGGGTGTTTGTATACAGATTTGACATAGAGTTTTCTGCCCTTCTATCTCATTCCTCTCTCACTCGTGTTATCTATAAACTCACTCTCACCATTTCATTTTTTTGCTTCCCCTCAATTAAAATAATATAGTAAAGAAAAATATCAATGTTCTAGTAGGATAGTGTACAATTATTAAGGTATACCTTGTACTCTCTTTACATTGAAAAGTATTTGCTGGCAGAATAGATTTAGGCTTACTGTTTCTATATAATAAAGATCCAAATTGTGTAGGATTGTATATGTGTGTGTGGGTGTACAATTAAGTGAGTGAGTAATTCTAATACAACAGTAAATAGCACAATTTTTGTAAGAGTAAGTTCTGTAAGAGTAAGTTACCATGAAAATGCTTTAACTTGAAGAATAAATAAAATGCCATTACATGTACTATTCAATTAGGTGACGTGTTTATCTAGTTTGGTTCATTACTTACCTATTAGCACTTACAACCCTGTAGGTAGTCCAGGTTAAATTCAAGCAGCCAAAGGAACACAAAAGTCTACAGTCAGAGTTACATATACAGTAGTTTACTCTCATCTACATGTATATACTGTACTTTACTTTACTGTACTCTGAAGAATATTTGGTGCCCTATTTATAAGTTATGAATAATTCCCTCATATTACATAACTGGAGAATCAGGTTGTGAAATACATGAATCTATAATACAGGATACACAAATCTCTTGTTGAACTATACTGTACATTATAATTAACATACATGTACTGTACTGGTATGCTATTTGAGTAAAGTATCTACTGTATTACTACCATGTAATAAGTGACACTACTGTAATTTGTATTGGACAAGTACAAGTACTGTATTATACTGTACAGTCTTAGATGTTTGGAATCCATTCAAAAACCATAATATTCAAAACAAATTATTGCTTATGCTGCTCTAAATATTACAGCAATGGAAAAGTGTAACATTACTTTTGCAGACCATGATTCCAGCAGCTATCAATAATATAATCTGTGCCAAACTTATGTAAATTTGTAACTTTCCAGGGCAATCTGTTCCTGCAATGTCTACAAGGAACAATACCATAATACGAATACCCTCAATATTTGTTCTGGTTGAGTACTTGTATGACAAAAATATATCCAATCTCAAAAAAAAGTGAAAACAAAAGAGTTGTATGGTTGCATGGAGTAATAACAAAGGTTTGAAACAGTTAGTGTATAAGAGTACAATGAATGTCAGATGAAGTAAGAAGGGACACATCTCAACTCCAAACTCATTTTACGTGGTTATATTAACATTATATCAACTGCATACCTTAAGAAATGCATTCCTTGACACTTTTAATATAAGTAATATAAGTAAAGTAGAGATCTAGTAAGCAATACTTAAATTATTGTGAATAATCATCGCTCCCACTACTAAAGGGTATACCTAAACTTTTAATGTACGGTAATGAAGAGGGCAGCAGAGCTATAGAAGTACAGTAAATAAATAAACTAACATACAGTACATGTACTACTAAGTAGGAATCTCCCTCTCCATCTGTATGTAGTACTTGTACTGTACTCATTCATCAACATATAAATTCCACTGTATGCTCTTCCTGCCAATATTTTACTGTACAGTACTTTTAAAACTTGATCAGTTTTGTGCTTGACAATTTGAAATTGCCTGCTACAAATGCATTTTAACAAACCTGGAGTCATTTTCAGCATGGATGATAGTTCTCTCCTTGTAATAGATCTCTTCCTCTTCTTGGTCACACAAGAGCAACACTACTGCTCCAAACAGGAATATAGCTGCTCCCCAACCAACACCATACGCCCAGCCAAATTCCCATAGTGTACGGTTACCTATAAATAACAGTCACATAAATACAATACAATGGAAAGAAAGCACAGTACTGTACACTACATTAAAACATTGATACAAAACTATGAGCAGCAGATGTATAAATACAAATATATTTTCCTTGAGGTATAGATAAAACTTAGTAGAATAATCAATACAGTATATTAATAAAAGAATCCTGTACTGTTGAAGAAATATGAATCTTTTCTCATTCACTGTATTGGGTAAGAGTTGTGGAAACTGTTCACAGTGACTTATGATGGCTAGGAAAAGAGCTTACAAGAGCTAATTTGATCTCTTTATGTAGTTTTGTGTGATACAGGATTAAATAAATAATAGAATGTTTTAGTGCAGTTATCCTAACTGTTTCCAAAACACATGACAAGAAATTCCCCAACAGCTACTCCAATAGCTGTGTAAAATATTGTACAGTACCTTCTTAATTACAATGATCCTTCATTATTTGAATCAAGTGAGATGGATGAAGTTGAACTGAGACAGAGTCAGTGAAGACACTTTTTCACAATTTATTATTACATACCTCTGGCCTGAAAATATTTAAATAAGTACATTTAACAATATTGTACTGTAAAATAACTTGAGCTTCATCTTGTGAGAGAGGGTTTGGAGATCCAAGCTACAGATGAACTTAGTTTTAGGAAACAGATTATCTATTGAAAAAGTAACTGTCTGCAGGCACTGTTCAATATTGTACAGGTATTTGGCATTGATAATGAAAAGTTATTGAAGATTCAAGGGATGAAAATATGGATAGTGAAAGCAAGTGGATGGAAAAATGCATGTCAGTAATTATATGAAATGTGTTATTGGCTATTAGACCTATATGTGGTTTATGTAGTGAGAGCTATATCAATGATGATAGAAAGTACTTAATATGTTACAGTAATTATAGTGATAAAAGTATGGTATGTTGTGTTGGTAATGCTACAGCAGCAATGTTTATAATGTTAGCAATGATGATGGGTGAAGAGAGTCAGGAAGAGAACATGAAGGAGAGGAAAGTAGGTGTGAAGGGAGAAGAAAGGTTTTATTATGCAGGAAGGTAGTACCGTACTGTACTAAATAGGGATAATTACACACTCTTTTCCTATGGTCACCTCCAAGAACAGAATTTTCAGAGAGAACAACGATTCAATAGAAATAACAGACAGAAACTGTAGATCTAGGTACAGTATAGAGATAGTTGCTATCTACCTTTTTTGTGTATATATCATACTGTAAAGTGTCATGAACACCTTCCAACTATATTTCAATAACTTACTGGTTTGCAGCTCTTGGGCAAAGAAGACTGGATAGAGGATCAGAGCTACCAGGATGGCAATCACTGCAATGCCAGGAAGGAAGTCAATTACAATATAAATTATTACTATCATTATATATTGTCAATAAACCTCAAGTCTTTATGATATCCCATGGCTTGACACTAAATTCAACAAATCTCCACCTATTACCAAAGTTCAAGTGAAGGAAGATGAAGTTGTAAGCAATAAAAGTGGCTTAACCATATCTGAAACTTGCAACTTCATGTGTTATTTGACTAATGAAGTGCAATGTCAGCACACGACTTCACTCAAATCTTTGACAAAACTCGTTCTTTTATGATTCAACTTTGGTAACAAAGAGGTAGATTTTATTCACACATTACAAAATGAATCAATGTGTCTTGCATAATGTATTTACATCAGTGGTCCATTGGTATGAGCTAATTTCCTCCTAAGAGTTAACATCAATCCTTTTTTAACAACAGCAAAAGATACTCAACAGATATCTGAACAGGCTTTTGTCTTACAGAGCTAAACCAGACATTCAACACAAGCTTCAATATTTATGTCCAAAATTCAAACATTTACACTACAGCCAATGATTCAGTAAAGTACTATATACACAGCTGAACACCTAAATATAAAAGTGAGAGGTAAGAGACTAACATGCAAGAGTCATGATCCAGACAGCCATGCGGTAGTAGCGTGTCTTAACGTTGGGGTCATTGTTGCTGAGTCCCAGACCAGTAAGTACAGTGGCAATGAGGTCCAACACCAGACAGATGACACACAGAGCTGCACTCGCCTTGATGTAAGCTGTACAGAGAGAAAATCATATCAACATTCAGCAGGAAATTGTTGACAAAACTATACTAACTAAACCTATGCCAGTACAACACTGTTGTTAGGAAAAGTATGGTACTGTAATGGTTACACTTTGTATGTGTGTGTGTGTGTGTGTGTATGTGTGTGTGTGCAGTATGTCAGCAAGGAAAATGTTGATTTCATATACAGTATACAGTAAATATAAAATGTAGCACATTTATTTAGTTTATTGAAGTACAATATTTAGTAGCTTCCATATAAAGTTGTAGGAGACCCAAGAAAATTTAGGGTTTGGGGTGAGGGGGAGGGGGAAGGGGAGTGTACCATAATGGACAGTTCTTATAGTTGTTCTCAAGACACTGGGTGGTGCGAGTCCAGTACTTCCATGGACAAAAATATTCATCCACATTGGGGTGACATACATGTATGTAAAAGTTTGATACTTAAAACATTACAGTTTGAAGGATGTTATCAGTATAATATATTCATATATGTTAATTTTATATACATTGGAAGTTATACATCATAATTATAATACAGAATATCATAATGAGGGCTTTAATTATATTATATAATATTGGAAATAATAATAATAATATTGGATAAATAATTGTATGATGTAACATGACAACTATAATTGTCTATTTGATCAATATTACTTATTAAGGCAACACCAACATCACCAAGAACTGGACTTGGTAAATTAAATAGTAATAGTAAACCCAGCAGGGGGAGATCATGACACACACACACACGCACGCACGCACGCAAACACACACACACACACCATAGGGGTGGTGTGCAGTCATGGGCAAAATTATGTCTCCCTCGCATTCATCTGTAAACTTTGATAATAATATAATATAGAAGTGTTGAAGGTGTGACAATATTTACAGTTACAGTAATAATTATAATATTATATATATGATAATCATTTACCAAGTGGAATTATTATGCAGAGAACTATTTTATTGGTGAATTAAAGGGAAAACTGATTCCTCCAAATTAGTACCGTACATGGAAACTATAGGCTATGTATGTATGTATGTATGTATGTACAGTTGGCTCCACTCCCGCGTTTCTCCCCTGTCGTTGCCAATGTTGGGCCAGTCAG
This sequence comes from Petrolisthes manimaculis, assembly GCA_034508575.1. Taxonomy (NCBI): domain Eukaryota; kingdom Metazoa; phylum Arthropoda; class Malacostraca; order Decapoda; family Porcellanidae; genus Petrolisthes; species Petrolisthes manimaculis. The sequence continues at coordinate 7,718 of JAWZYT010001573.1, read as the reverse complement.
AAATTCGAATTCACAAGTTAATATATTCGAAACATTCATATCTTTCACTCTAAGGATATGAATGTTTCGAATTTTTTAACTTGTAGATCGGGATTAGAATTTCTGACTGGCCCAACATTGGTAACGACAGGGAAGAAACGCGGGAGTGGAGCCAACTGTATGTCATTGCTATCATCACCTCAATATTACTAAATTGGGATCTGTTTCGTGACATACTGTAGTTTGGAGGATTCAGTAACATCCAATAAAAAAAGAAGAGAGTTTTAATCCTACCTTAAGGGGGAAGTTAGTTTTGTGTTGGTAAATGTGGAGCAACTGAATCCTCCAAACTATTCCAAGCAACAGAAAGAACACCATTATTTTTGCTCTTCTGGTCCTGTTTCCTTGCATACTTTAGAGGAATCAATGCACTCCAATGTACCAAAAGAGAATTAACACCTTAACAATGTCACACAGAAACCAAGGAAACGGAAAGTGATAATAAGCAGATTATAATAAATTTAATATGATTGTTGTAAGTAGACTATTCAGGCCACGAAAAAATATTACCCATAACTAACATACTTATAAAACTTTAGATGTTAAGGAATTAAAAGGAGGAGGTGTTGAAAAAATATTACCCATAACTAACATACTTATGAAACTTTAGATGCTAAGGAATTAAAAGGAGGAGGTGTTGAAACAGAGCCATTTATTCATTCATCCATCCATCCATCCTGAAACTTCAACCCTCCATCACCACGGAAAAGGTGTTGAAACAGAGCCATTTATTCATTCATCCATCCATCCATCCTGAAACTTCAACCCTCCATCACCACGGAAACTTATTTTTAGCTGCACTAATGTAAGCACGAGACCAAGGGAAATATAATCTCTCTCTCTCTCTCTCTCTCTCTCTCTCTCTCTCTCTCTCTCTCTCTCTCTCTCTCTCTCTCTCTCTCTCTCTCTCTCTCTCTCTCTCTCTCTCATATTTTTTCCTTCCTCCTCCTCCTTTATTCCTTCCTCTCTACTCCTTCACACACTTTCATTACACCACTTTATCCTCCCTCTCTTCTCTCCATCCCAGTGCATCCTTCAAGTTCTTTCCATCCCTCGTTCCACTTTCTTTCCCAGTTGGCTCACATTCTTGTTCTCATCTCACTGCCTACAACTCTTATTACTTCCATTAATTCCCTCACTCTCTCTTTCACTCCCTTTAGCCTGCCCCACGACAACGCACTCACTCACCCTGTTATACACACACTCTGTCCTATACCACACCATTCTCTCCTACCCCTCACCACACCATGCACTTTCCTAGGAGCCCCTCACCACACTACACCACACACACCTCACCACAACACACCCACCCACACCCTGCCACACCTCACTTCACCCATTATCATCTTACCACCACCACACCCACCCTACTTCACCTCACCACACCCTACCACACCTCACTTCACCCATCCTCATCTCACCACACCCACCCACCCACCCACCCTGCCCCACCTCACCACACCCACCCACCCACCCTGCCCCACCTCACCACACCCACCCACCCACCCTGCCCCACCTCACCACACCCACCCACCCTGCCCTCTCTCCCTCCCTCCTGCCTCGCCTACTGCTTATTGATCCAACTTATTAGCCGTCCCTCCACCTGCTTGACCCCCTACAGCACTACTGAGGGAGGGGGGCAGGTAGGCATAGCAAGAGAGAGAGAGAGAGAGAGAGAGAGAGAGAGAGAGAGAGAGAGAGAGAGAGAGAGAGAGAGAGAGAGATGTAGGTAGTGAGGCAGAGAGGTAGGACCGTAGGAACAAAGAGACAGAGGGTTAGGAAGAGAGAGTGAGAGACGTTAAGAGAAGAAGACAGGGAGACATAAAGATAGTAAGTGGGAGGAAGGGGTTTGGAAGAGTAGAAAGTGGGAAGGTTAAGAAAAGAATTGGACAGGAAGGTAAGAGGAGAAGGAGGGAGGAGAGCAGAGAAGTAGAAGAAGGTGGAGGACAGAATGAGGGGATGGAAACTACGTAGACAATGAGGTAGGTAGGTAGGTAGGTAGGCAAATTGGACGTTAATTAAGCAGAAAGTAAGTATATAGTATAATATTATGAGATAAACAGGGTGGTGACTGATAGAATGATTGGCAAGACACACATAATGTATATCCGTGTCGTCAAATCATGTCAAAATATTAATCCTATTTTGTAGTCCAGGATGATTTTGTGTTGCCGAATAATAACATCGCATTCTGAAGGAGAAAGTTGCGGTATATATCTGTCGCAAATTAAACACTGTAGCCTATAGTCCCAAGCCTTTAAATTTGACCTTTGTCTTTTATATTTTTGGGCTTTATTTTACATACTATAATATATAGAAGTATAGACTATATTTTAATAGACAATACTGCCTGACTTGATACAGTATAAGGAGTTATATAGATATATCCTGTACAGTATATACACAGACACACTGCCTCTTCAAATTTCTTCACAATATCTTATTAGGCTTGTACTACTTTATACATACAATTTCCAAATGTGTTCGAATGTTGGATTCCAGTTTCTCTCTACACCCTATTATTATTATTATTATTATTATTATTATTATTATTATTATTATTATTATTATTATTATTATTATTATTATTACTATTATTATTAAAACCAAGAAAAAACAAGCAAAGACAGACATAACTAAAGCAATATAAACCAACCTACAGTATACCAGAGAAAATTATATTTACGTTTCTCGTGTGTTGAAGTGTGTTGGGTTTGGGAAAGGGAACACACACAATACCACAACACAAACCACAATTTTTGGAGCAAAGGTTAAATATTTCTCCTCATGATATAACGTGACCCGCCAATACCCGAGCATTAAGCTACATCTTATATAAGCGACCTTGTGATGTACAGTAGTTAGAAAATTGAAGGTATATGAGTCCTCTATAATTTATATTGCCACGAAACACACATACGCACCTATATGGAAGGAGCTTGTTTGTTTCGTGGTGAGGTCAGGAGGAATCAGAAGCCTCCAATTTTCATACACCATCACAGGATCCTTAATACAAAACTCAGCCTGGCGCTGATTATTTAAATTAATAATATTCTTTTACATAATTTGTGAAGAAATATGCTAAATGACATAACAATGGCAGATATTCAATGACTGATAATACAGTAATATGCACATTTGTATTCCTTCGTTCAAGGCTACAGGATATATACAAAGAGAATATGCTAATATATACTGTATATATTTATTTATGTTTTTATATTATTGTATACCTGTATGACAGCATTATTAAAATAGCTAAAGGAGAAAGGTCCAAATATTTATCTTATTTTGATGGAATACTTTTGAGTTATAGTTCCATCATATTCTTAAAACACTTACACGGTATAATATAATATATTTTACAACATGAATTAAATGTTTCAGTCACTCATGACCAGTTTTAATCTAGGGCATTATAGGGACATTACAAGCCTAAATTAAAGCAACATCTGCTGGTTCACTTACGCAATATTTATATCGCCTTTTAGAAATATAAAGCAGAACTTTTTCGTCATTTCTAATCTCATATTATAAAGTACGTTACAAGCGACGTCATTAATTACAAGAACGGATAATCCACTTGGCTAATAAGGTTATTAAACAACCTCAGGCCTCCACATTTTGAGAAACCTTGAGATTAGGACCTAATTTTTACCTGGTAACGCTCAGACCTTTGTCATGAGGCAAGATATATTTAATGTCAGAATATGAGCCACTCTGATGTAGAAATGACCAAGTACCAACACTAACTATTACGTACAATATTATATCACCTTCCTATATACCAAATTAACACTATACCTATTACAATATTCCACCTTCCTATATACCAAATTAACACTATACCTATCACAATATTCCACCTTCCTACCAACCACCAACAAATGAAAATAAAATAACAACAAGGGTGATAGTAAAACTTCAAAACTCCACACAACATCCAAGAGACTGCAAGCAAGCAAAGTAAATTTAACTAATATTACGATCGATTTTCCTTGCGTTTCCACTATGTTGTATTATTGATTAGCTTTCTATTCTTTATATAATTATCTACTAGTATAAGTTTTAGGTAGGTAGCGGTAGGTGTAGTGTGGTAATACGTGTAGGCCTATACATTGAAGGTTGGATAAAGAAACATTGAGGTTTGCACACGACGCTTGTGACATTTCACGGGGTCGCCTCGGACAGAAAGTTACTCACTCACCCACTTTTTATACACATTTGTTTTTCCCTTCCACCTCCTTTGCTTCACCCTGCCACCCCCCACCCCCTTTGCTTCACCCTGCCACCCCTTTTGCTTCACCCTGCTACCCCTTACACCTCACCACGTCCTCGCATTGTAAGGAAGAAAGAAGGTCATCTGAAGGAGACCATGTAGGAACTATCGTATAATCGCTATTTCCTTCTCACTCAAGAGACAGATTTGTTCCGTCTACATTCACCGGAGTTCTCTAACACCCCAAGAGCAAAGTGTAGGAAGGAACAAATTTTAAATTGACCAGAGAACCGGAGCAAATGTGGTGGTGTCACATACTTGATTATATAAGAGATATTCGCATAGTTATGAAGTAGGCTAACTGAAAATTAAATATACATGGAAAATAGAGAGTGAGAGACCTATTTGTCCGTTTACTCATCTATAATTCTAACTCTGTAATTATATAAAAAGAAAACTAGCCTACCATTATTAATATACCAATACAAACATATCATTCTGTACTTCTACCTTGTTTATGCTTTGGTTCGCATTACAATTATATACCAACACAAACACATGTAGTCATTATCATTTATATTGTTATATTTACGTTCGTCTCTGGCGGGGTGGCATCCAGTGTCGGCCACAATCTGGAAGGGCAGCGGCTTTGGTGAGCTGGGTTCAACGCAGTGCTCAAACAGTCCTTGCCTCCACCCTGACGCTAACAGCCAGTCGGAGGAAGCCAATGCCAGCACCATTAGGAAGGCTGTGATCATCCCACACACCAACGCGATCACCTGGACAACAAAACACACTCATTAATATACTAGATAAAACATATTGTATCACCTGGACATGAAAACAAACTGATCAATATACTTGATAAAAAATATTGTTACACCTGAACAAAAGAACTCTCATAATAATCAACATCCAAGATAACAAAATATTATAATTATGTGAACGTGAAAACATTAGACAGTAAATTGTTTGAGATACCCATATGTGGATGATTATTATTGACCACGACTGTACATGAAAACACCAAAGATAATGCACAGACTATAATCACTGGTATATATTCATCAATCTTATTATTAGTTATTGTTTTAGCCAAAGAATGGAGTTCCAATTCTGGGACGTGATATTTTCATCTATATTCCTATTAGTAGTGCCTTGTAAAACCCAACGAATATACACCGTAGCTCTCTACTTAACTCACTAAACAGATATAACATGACTATTATCGTTTTATTATAGCTGACATTAACTGGGCACTAATTAATCCCTTTAACATAAATATAAAATACATCAGCATTATTCAGACAAATTATGTTCAGGCAATCAGGTGAAAAAAAAAAAAAAAAAAAAAAAAAAAAAAAAAAAAAACACGCGCGCACACACGCACACACACACTTCAGTACAGGGAAGTTTTTCTGGTCTGACCTTGGAATATAAATTATGCTTTTGAATTTTTGATTTTTTTTTGTAAGTAAATTGGAGGGTTACTGATTTACTGATTCCTCCAAACTATGCCAGGAAACAAGACGACGTTAATGTTATATTTAAGCGGGTAATTCACTTTTGTTACAATGAAGCGCCTTGCCTCCTCCAAAGTACCGCCAAGAAACGGTACCAGATGAACAAAAACAAATGGTGTTTGTTGTGTTGCTTGACAAAATAGTTTGGAGGAATCATTTGCTACAGATTTACCTAACACTGGAAAGATAAACTTACCACATTGATGGAATTATACATCATGTGCACCAAACATAGACGTAAGGAGCACATGATGTTGTTGCTGTTGTTGTGTGATGTTGTTGTTGTTGTTGTTGTGTTGTGTACACTTGAGAGCAACACTAACACACACACACAACACACATGAATACAGACTCGACTTGTTTGTTTGTTTGTTTGTTTGTTTGTTTGCCTGCAGGGTCAGTTCTCTCTTACATACATTTCAAAGTCGGTCAACACTATTAATATATATACGGTTCAGCAGCTCTGGTTTTCATACATAGGCTGTGTTTATATATATACAATTATACAGTATATATATATAATCAACTTGTTGCTATGTTATCAGTTTATTGTTTGTTATTCCTGGAAGTGACGTTGGTCGATGATACAACACCACTGAGATTGTAAGTCATGATGGGGAAATAATAACAAAGACGACCCCTTGCTTCCTAAACATCCAGAATATCAAACTTTACCGGAAAAGTTTGAGAACAAAGCCAATTTTAACCACAAACTTCCCCTCCCCCTCCCTCCCTCCCTCCCACACACACACACTTTTAAAGGGCCAAAGTTTCCCCTCTTTTTTTTATTTCCATCGGGCAATAGCCGAGTGGACATACCAGGCAGAGGGCACGAAGCAATCCATACAGCAACAGTACAAATTATTTTTTTATGAATATGAATGAAAAAAAAAAACGCACAGAAAATACTAATTGCAAACCTTTTCCAAAAACTACAAACAACAGAACGTCACACACACACACACACACACACACACTCCAGTCACATCATTAAACCACTATAGTCATCCTCAAAACAATCTCTTAACAAAAATATAATGACACTTTTAGAGAGAGAGAGAGAGAGAGAGAGAGAGAGAGAGAGAGAGAGAGAGAGAGAGAGAGAGAGAGAGAGAGAGAGAGAGAGAGAGAGAGAGAGAGAGAGAGAGAGAGAGAGAGAGAGAGAGAGAGAGAGTAAAAATATGATAACACATTAAGTTTTGAGTGGGAGCAGAGATTGATGAGGTCATGTTAGGTGAAGTGAGATTAGAAACGACCTCATGTCACTTTACGTCACTCCAGCACAGAATCAAGTCAGGTCAAGGGTACACCAGAGCAACAAGAGTTAAGTGAGGTCAGGTCAGGTCAGTTGGAGGGGTGGGGGGAGTCGTAAAAGTCGGGTCACAAGGCCAATAAAATGTCCAGGTGAAGTCAGTGTAGCCAGATCCGCAATGCTGGTACTTGAGAGAGAGAGAGAGAGAGAGAGAGAGAGAGAGAGAGAGAGAGAGAGAGAGAGAGAGAGAGAGAGAGAGAGAGAGAGAGAGAGAGAGAGAGAGAGAGAGAGAGAGAGAAAGGAAGATAACTACACTATACGCCTTTGTGTGTGTGTGTGTGTGTGTGTGTGTGTGTGATATACATTATACAACATACTGCACAGGTACAATATTTACATTGAAGTTAGCCTATAATACCTTAATGTGTGCACAGACTGAGAGATAGAGAGATAAAACTGAAAAAGACATAAATACTGCAGATCCATAGAAAGGATAGAGAGACGAACACACAGGATAATAAATATACAGATAGAGAGATGAAACTGAAAAGCCTATAATATATATAGTGTGTGTGCTTCAGTTTAGTATAATATTAAACATAATAAATTTTACCTGATACAGGATGACCTAACCTGACCTAACCTAATTTAACTTAACCATAATACATTTTACCTGATAGAGGAT
>JAWZYT010001572.1:205000-210645 GCA_034508575.1 Petrolisthes manimaculis | reverse complement strand
CCCTCCCTCCCCGTTTCCCTCTCACATGTCCACTAACACTCATCCCTCAGAATCTCTCTCTCTCTCTCTCTCTCTCTCTCTCTCACATACGTCACACAAGTAGATACACACATGTTTTCTCTCTCTCTCTCTCTCTTATAAGATACACACACATGCTCTCTCTCATAACATATACACACATGCTCTCTCACACACACATCTCTCTCTCTCTCTCTTATAACATACACACACATGCTCTCTCTCACACACACACATGCGCTCTCTCTCTCTCTCTCTCTCTCTCTCTCTCTCATACCAGTGGACACATTAATAGTTCACTTCTGACATAGGTATTGTGCATCCCATTCCACCACATCCCTTCCCCCTCCCCCCCCCCCCGTGGAAAACACACACACAGTAAAACAAAACGTAGTAACACGGGATTTGGCGGGAAAATATGACTACTGGCGGGAAACACACACACACACACACACAGGAATTTTTTAACTCGCACACACACAGGAAATTTTAAACCCACACACACAGAGGAAATTTTAAACACACACACACAGAAATTTTTTAACATACACACACAGGAAACTTTTAACATACACACATACACAGGTAATTTTAGCATACACACACACACTCACATAGGAAGCTTTTTACACACATATACACACAGGAATTTTTTACACACACACACACACACACACACATAGGGGAAACTTTATACACACACATACATACATACAGGAAATTTTAAAATACACACAGAGAAAACCTTTACCATACACATACACAAATCAAAGTCATTCTCTCTCTCTCTCTCTCTCTCTCATACACACACACAAATAAAAATCCTTCCCTCACACACACACAAATAAAAATCCTACCGTCACACACACACACACACACAAATAAATATCCTTCCCTCACACACACACAGACAAATAAAAATCCTACCCTCACACACACACACACACACAAATAAAAATCCTTCCCTCACACACACACACACACACACAAATAAAAATCCTACCCTCACACACACACACACAAATAAAAATCCTACCCTCACACACACACACACAAATAAAAATCCTACCGTCACACACACACACACACACACACACACACACACACACACACATACACACACACACACACACAAACACACACACACACACACACACACACACACACATAACACACACACACACACACACACACACACGTTGGCCTGTACAGTAGGTATTAACCACCAAGTCTGCCAATTATCCTTACTTTTGGTGCCTCAGGTTATACCAACACAGTGATGATGAGCTGTGTGTGTGTGTGTGTGTGTGTGTGTGTGTGTGTGTGTGTGTGTGTGTGTGTGTGTGTGTTCTCTTCCTATCAGTGTATGAAATCTATGTGTGTCTGTGTGTTGTCTTCCTATCAGTGTGTGTGTGTGTGTGTGTGTGTGTGTTCTTTGTATCTCTACGTGAAATTTGTATGTGTGTGCGCGTGTGTGTATGCTACCTCTCCTGTACTGCCTTGGCCTGCCTGCTGGTGAAAACTTTACCCAAACAAACTCTCTCTTTACTTACGCTAACCACCACACAGGTTGCTTGCTACACACACACACACACACACTGCTTCTCTCTCTCTCTCTCTCTCTCTCTCTCTTACACACACCACACACACACAAACACAACACTGCCTCTCTGTCATACACACACGCGAGCGCTCTCTCTCTCTCTCCCTCTCTTTCACACACTCACACTCACACTCTCTCTCTCTCTCTCTCTCTCTCTCTCTCTCTCTCTCTCTCTCTCTCTCTCTCTCTCTCTCTGTCACACACACACAAGCCAGACAAAGGTTATTGACCCTTACTTACACGACAAGGCATAATAAATCTCATACACATATACATACACAGATTAAGGGAACACACATACACATACACACATACGCACACAAGAGATTAAGGGAACACACATACATACACACACACACAAGAGATCAAGGGAACATACATACATACACACACACATACGTAAAGATAGATTAAGGAAACACACATACACACATACTGTATATACACATACACACACACACACACACACACACACACACACACACACACACACACACACACACACACACACACACACACACACACACACACACACACACACACACAGATTAAGCAAGGTAGTACAGTGTTTATGTGGTGGTAAATCTGGAACAACTGATTCCTCCAAACTATTCCAAGCAACAACAATAACAACAGGCCATCACTGGTTTTGTTCATTAATCTGGTCCTGTTTGTTTCCTGGATATATTCTGGAGGATTCAGGACGCTCCAGGGTAACAAATTGGTTAAATAAATAAATAAAAATAATAAATAAAGGAAATATATATATGTTAAATACATAATATGACTAAAAAATAAACAAAGAGAAAAGGAAAAATGGAAGGAAAGAATAAGTGAAAAAAATATATGAAATTATAATAAGACAAAATTAACAAAAATATATATATAAGGTAAAAAAAAAATACCGTAGGAAAAGTGTGACTAAAAAAATATGAAAGACACTAAAAAATGGTAAAAGGTCACACACACATATATAAAAGTTAGAGAAAAATAAAGAAATATATATATATGTGACAAGCTGGCTCTGACTCACACAAAACCCATGTCTTTGTATTTACCGACAATATGCACGTGAAGAAGAACGAGTAGAAATCCTGGAATGTGTGTATGTATGTGTGTGTGTATCTATGTGTGTGTGTGTGTGTGTGTGTGTGTGTGTGTCTCTCTCTCTTTCTTTCTCTCTCTCTCTTTCTCTCTTTCTTTCTCTCTCTCTCTCTCTCTCTCTCTCCTCTCTCTCTCTCTCTCTCTCTCTCTCTCTCTCTCTCTCTCTTGAACGCACACACAGACACAGTCTCTTAACGCACTCAGAAACACAGACATACATTTAACACACACACACACAAACACTTAATACACACACAGAATCTTAACACACACAAACACACAGTCTCTCTCTCTCTTTCTCTCTGCCACACACACATACACTCTCTCTCTCTGTCACACACACTCACACAGTCTCTCTCTGCCACACACACACACACACACACAGTCTCTCTCTCTCTCTCTCTTCACACTCACACACTCTCTATTTCTCTCTCTCATCGTAAGTCTGGCAGCGGCATCGGGTTTGTTTACGATTTTGGAGTTGTCGTACTGACCATAAAGTTGTCGTACTGCAACCCCCGTCACACATAAAGTTGGAGTGGTTGGTTAGCGATGATATTGTGTGTGTGTGTGTTGAGAGAGAGAGAGCGAGAGAGAATGTGTGTGTGTGTGTGTATATATTGGGTAGGGTGCAGTAGTGTGTGTGTGTATTATAAGAGAGAAAGTGTGTGTGTGTGTAGGAACATCAATTAGTGAGTGGGGTGAGTGGGCTGGAGTATATCTGAGTGGGGTGAAGGATGAAAAAATAAAACACCAATATCAATGACCACAATCACCAACAACGAGGTCACTAAGAATGAGAGAGAGAGAGAGAGAGAGAGAGAGAGAGAGAGAGAGAGAGAGAGAGAGAGAGAGAGAGAGAGAGAGAGGGCTGAAGAGGAGTGAGGAATGTGAAGAGCATTTGAGGATAAGTAAGGTGTGTGTGTGTGTGTGTGTGTGTGTGTGTGTGTGTGTGTGTGTGTGTGTGTGTGTGTAATAATTATGCGAATATAGAAAATTAATGTAAGTGTATGGATCTGAGACGTGTGTGTGTGTGTGTGTGTCTGTACATGCAACTGCAGATCTGCGTGCAACTTTAGTCTCATGTACGTTTGCAACTACACGTATGAATGACAATGTATGTATGTATGTACGTATAAATGAATGTATTTATGTGCATTATTGTATGTATCTACGTGTGTATGTGTAAGTATATCCAGTGAGAGAGAGAGTATATCCAGGGTGCATGTATGTATGTATGTATGTATGTATGTGAGTGTGTGTGTGTGTGTGTGTGTGTGTGTATGTGTGTGTTAACAGCAAGGCTACACACCTGTTCACTGATTTATTGTTGCGTCATGGTGTGTGCTGTCCCTGCCAACCTTCCAACACTACCACCATATTAAATACTACCACCAACACTACCACCATATTAAATACTACCACCAACACTACCACCACCATATTAAATACTACCACCAACACTACCACCACCATATTAAATACTATACTACCATTACTACTACTACTACCATATTAAATACTATACTACTACTACTACTACCAACACTACCACCATATTAAATACTACCACCACTACCACCATATTATATATTACCACCACTACCACCATTACATCACTACCAAGATTATTACCACCATTACCACTACTACCACCACTACTACTAGTACCACCACTAGGCACCATTATCAATACTATACTTACCTACTACTACTATCAACAGTCTACCTCCTTTCACTACTACTACTACAACAATTACTACAACAACAACTACTATTACTACTACTACAACAACTACTACTACTATAACAACAACCACTACTACTACTACTACAACTACAAATACTACCACCACTACTACTACAACTACAATTACAACTACTACCACCACCACCACTACTACTACTACTCCCCCCCCTCCACCCCCAGTGAATTAACCCACCTACTCTCTCCCCCCACCCCCTCCTCTCCCTCACACCCCTCACGCACCCCCAATACGATAACCCCTTCCAACCCCCTCCAACCCCACCTCCCTCCTCCCCCTTTCTTCTCCTTCTACCTACCCCACTCTCTCCTAACCCCCTCCCCCTCCCCCAGTACAGCAACGTTAAAATTCACACACACGAGAGAGAGAGAGAGAGAGAGAGAGAGAGAGAGAGAGAGAGAGAGAGAGAGAGAGAGAGAGAAAGTAGGACTGTGCATAGACCGGAAGTGAGAGTAGGAGGCTTGCGTGAATCAGGCTTTGGGGGGGGGGGGAAGGGGGGAGTGGGGGAGGGGGAGGGGAGGAAGGAGAAGAGAAATTAAAGAAGAGAAAGAGAAAGGTGGAATATATATAAAAGGTGGCAGAGGAAAGGAAGGAAGGAAGGAAGGAAGGAAGGAAGGAAGGAAGGAAGGAAGGAAGGAAGGAAGGAAGGAAGGAAGGAAGGAAGGAAGGAAGGAAGGAATGGGAGGAAGGAAGGAATGGGAGGAGAGAAGTGAGGAAGTGGAAAGGAATGAAGGAACGAAGAAAGGAAGAAAAAGAAAAAGAGATAAAAGAAAGGATGGGAGAGAGTGGAAATAAAAGAAGGAAGGGTGAAAGTCGAAAGAGTGATGAGAAAAATAAAAATGAGAGAGAGAGAGATAGTGTGTAAAGAAAGGAAGGAGAGAGATATAGGAATAAAGGAGAGAAGGTTTAAAGAGAAAAGAAAGGAAGGAAAAGAGAAAGTGTACAGAAAGAAAGAGAGAGAGAGAATGAAAAAAGGAAAGGTATATATATATATATATATATATATATATATATATATATATATATATATATATATATATATATATATATATATATATATGTTGTTTAATTATGGATTACATATTTTTTAGAATTTCCCCCTAAAACACCACTGTATTTTCGAATCAGATAATAAGTAGATAACAATAAAAGAT
>JAWZYT010001572.1:7500-200000 GCA_034508575.1 Petrolisthes manimaculis | reverse complement strand
GTGAGTCAGTTGAACCCCTTTTAAGAAGTTGTCGCCCCAAGAAGAATAAGAAGTGGTCGCCTCAAGAACAAGAACAATAATTACGATAAAACATAGAGCTCTCGGCTTAGGCCGGAGTTAAAAATGCAATGGCATTAATAAAATTATACACATATTTCGTGACATACATATATTGAAGGATTCAGTAGCACTCCAATTTATTACTAAAGATGTTCTCACTTCCTCACATCAACTCAAAATAAAACATCCCATAAAATAAATAGACTTTACCTTTACGTTGCAGGAGATCATCGTATTATTATTATTATTATTATTGTCTTCAGAATATAATGTATACTATTCCTTGTATACTTGTCTTCATATGTTTACTATTCTTTATATACTTAATTGTCTTCGTGTGTATATTATTGCTTGTATACTCAATTGTCTTCATATGTATATTATTCCTTGTATACTTTGTTATGCCAATACTGTATATCACCAACACCACCTCTGTCACTTCATACACCGTAATATATAACACTTTACCGTCCATAATCACTAATACAAGGAGAAAATACGATGTAAATAAAGAACACATACCTTCACATACACACACACAGCCCGGTCGCCATTATGGGTTCAGTCAAATCAAATGAGTCACTTGTTTTGTTTACATGATTCGAGTCTCGTGAGCTCATGGGTCGTATGCAAGAATGATAGCGTGGTGCCGGTACGATGGGTCTGTTTTTTGTTTGTCTATGGAGCCATCGACCCATCGTATCGGTACTACACCATGAATGTTCTTGAATAGGACCTCGATCATGACAACTGTGATTCCTATTGATAATTGTTTTTTTTTTATATTCCTAATATTATTTTGTTTAATAAATGGCTATATAATCTATAAATAATGTTTTTATTGCCTTAAGAATTATTTATATATGTAATAGTTTCGTCATGGTTTCTCACTTTATAATTGGCGGGAAATTTGAATGATTATCTTGACTTACAAATTAATTCAAGAGGAGTTTTGATATTATTTTTGAATAAGATGGTCTTGATGATACAAATTACTTTCAGGAGTTTTTATATTATTTTTGTTAATCTGGTGCTGTTGTTTCCTGGCATACTTTGGGGGAATAAAGACACTCTATAATGTACCAAAGTGTAATACTGTACCCCTTAAAGATAAAATAACCAATATGTCCAAAAAAGTACATACTGTATTACATAAATTTAAAAAAGAAACATGATGATAGGATATATAGATCACAAATATATTACAAAAGAAAAATTTATTGATGCAGATAATTATGCATATCACTATTGTATATAGTTTTTACATTTTTTTTTACTAAATATTCTTTTATTGGTGAATTTTTGGAAGGTCTGTGATTCCTCCAAACTATGCCACCAAACAGATCCCTTATTACTAATATGTAGTACCATTGAGGGTGTCTGTTTTCTGGTGTAGTTAGGAGGAATCAGTAGCCTTCCAATTTACAAAGATATGGAGAAAATAAAATTAAATGATACAGTAGTCTTCCAATTTATAAAGATATCGAACAAAAAAAAAGTAATCCAGTAGCCTTCCAATTTATAAAGATTTAGAACCAAAAAACAAATAAAATTATACAGTAGTCTTCCAATTTATAAAGATATTAAAAAAAATTGAAGAAATTTAATGATACAGTAGCCTTTGAATTTACAAAGATATCGAACCAAAAGACAAATGAACAAATTAAATAATACAATTAACTTCAGTAACATAAACATATTAAGGAAATGCTCAAAATAAAATGGAGAATGAAAGTTATTACAGTATTATTAAATTAAATGAAGAGTAGTATGACATTTTTTCCCTTGCATTAATTAAAAGCAGGGAGAAGGAGAAAGGGATAAAAGGAGGAGAAAGAGAGGTAAAAATGGAGAAAGAGAAAAAAGGAGGAGAAAGAGAGGGGAGAAAGAGAAAAAAGTAGAAAGAGAGAAAAGGAGGAGAAAGAGAGGGAGAAAAGGAGAAAGAAAGGGAGAAAAGGAGGAGAAAGTGAGGGAGAAAAGGAGGAGAAAGAGAGGGAGAAAAGGAGGAGAAAAGGAGGAGAAAGAGAGGGAAAAAAGAAAGAAGGAAGTGTAGGGAGAAGGAGAAAGAGGGGAATAGTAAGATGAAAGAAAGAGAAATAAGGAAGGGTAGGGAGGAGGAGGAAGGAAAGGAGGGGTAGGGAGAAGAAGGAAGAAGAAAAAAAAAGGAAGGGTAGGTAGAAGGAAGAAGAGAGAAAAGGAGGGGAATGGAAGGGAGATATAGGGGAGGAAGGAGGAAGAGAGAAAAGGAGGGAAATGTAAGGGAGAAAGAGGGGAAGGAAGCAGAGGAGGGGAATGGAAGGGAGAAATGAGGGAGAGAAAAGGAGGGGAAGGGAGAAAAAGGGTAAAGAGGGGAGGAAGGAGGAGAGGAGGGGAGGGAGAAATAATAAATATGGTAATTAATGCTGTCAATGTTAAGCTGCATTATAGATCTTTACATTTACAGTACAGGATATTTAATTCAGTAATAAAGTAATTACTGTAGTACAAAACAATAATTATGAAACATTTGGTTTTATTTATGATACAAGAAAATAGATAAAGAAAATAATGATAGGAGACAATGGATAAAGAAAAAATTATACGAGAAAATAGATAAAAAATATAATTACAGTATACGAGTACTGTACATAGATAAAATAAATGCGAGAAAATGGATGAAAAAAATAATGAAACAAGAAATTGGATGAAAAACAAGATACAGTATAAGAGAAAATAGATGAAGAAAATAAAGATAATAAAAAATTGATACAATTAATTTAAAAATGTATATACATGTACAAGGAAATGTTGAAATATAAAGGAGATTGTTAAGTAAAGGTAGTATAGTACTGTGGGCCATATTCAAGAACATTTTGTGGTGTTTACGATGGCGTGGTACCCATATGATGACTCCATAGTGCTGGTACCACGCCAACATCAACAACAACATGGATATTCTTTCATACGACCCATAGATACATAAGTGCAGTTTTTGTAGTACTGTAATATATTTTAGCATAAGTACAGTAATAATAAATAATAATAATTGTAATATTTTTTAGCATACAGTAAGTAATAATAAATAATAACATTAGTAATATTTGTTTAGCATAAGTCATCATCATCATCATCATCATTTTCGTTTAACGTCCGTATTTTCCCATTTAGGATGGGGTTGGACGGGCGATGACTGTTCTCCACATCTGTCTATCTTGTACCATATGTTCTTCTATTCCCATTAAATTCATATCTTCCATTACACACGTTTTCCACTTTTTCTTGGGCCTTCCCACCGGTAATAATAAGTAATAATAAATAATAATAGTAATATTTTTTGAGCACTATAACCTTTTTATTAACTTTTGTGAGGTGCAGCTTTTTTTTTTAATTAAGAATACAGCTGATACTATTATTATTACTGTTATAATCTCTGGAACAACGAGTCAACATTTATACATATAAGTAAATTATTACATTACATTAAAACTATATTGTACAGTCCAATGCAAAAGTCATGTCCTCAAATTAATGGCTGGATTATTATTTTGTAGTTTCCTTTCCGCTCCCCATTTTTGGCAAGGCATGTATTGGAGATGACAAAAATAAGTAAATAAATAATAATAAAAAAATCAATAAAAATAAAAATAATATAATAAAGAAATGGGAATTTTGTGCTGATAAAAGTTTGTTATTATAGAAGCAGACAATATATGTCAACGTACATATTATTTACCTTATACAAATGATCAGTGAATTCTACGAGGGAATAGTAAACATAAACAATGAATAATTTATTAATGCTTTACAACACTCCACCAACAGTTAGATTATTTTTCAACTGGGCTCTTGTGGAAAATGGACATGACTTTTGCATCAGACTGTGCCTTCTATTTATCAGCCAAAAATCTCCAATATCAAAATTTGGCCTATTATCTTACCTCTTCAAACTACAGTATGACTACTACTACTACTACTACTATCTTGATCACAGAATTTTTTATGAATCATTCTCTTAGGACAGATGAAGGCAGTATCACAAAAGTTTACTCCTTTAGCTTTTAAAACACCAGGCTAATATTTATAAATTTATTATATTAAATGAGGAAATGGGCTAAGGAAAGGGTGGATGGATTGAAGGATGAGGTACAATTTAAAAAATTATATACATATTTACCAGATTTAAATTTCCAGTTCAGCGTTGCCATATCAAATGACCAGATTTATAATTTCTAGTCCAGTAAGCCAAAGCAAATCACCATATTATAATTTTTAGTTTAAAATTACCAGATTAATATTTCCAGTACACATTTGCCAGATTAAACTAACTGAAGGTAACTTTTGTGAAATACTGCCCAACATTAACAAGAACATTACAACATTATTTTAGACCCTGGATATATAATGAATGAATCGTTGTATCCGCCACAAGATATTTACACTCAGTCACTCATTAAAGACCACCAATTAATGTTTTCCTAGTCTTCTGTTGTTTGTTACCATACCGACAAAATGATATACAGTACTGAGCTTGTGTCACTCATTGAAGACCACCAATTAATGTTTTCCTAGTCTTCTGTTGTTCATTACCATACAGATAAAATGATTCACCGAGCCTGTGATAAACGGATATACAGTACTGTACAGTATGTATGTGATAAATTTAATCATTGTACATCGAGGGCCAACTGTACTTTTACTTTGTTTTGATGAATGCTCTGAGACTTTTATATAGCTGAAGGGGAAACAGTAAAGGGAGGATATAATCTGTTAAGGTGGTAATGTTTTTTTTGGTATATTGGAGTTCCTTGATTCCTCCAAACTATGCTAGGAAACAGGACCATAAAAACAAAAATAACAGTGTTCTGTTACTTGGAATAGTTTGGAAAATTCAGTTGCTCCAGATTTACCAACACAAACCTAACCCCTTAAGTTTTACTGGAGAGCTACTAATTCCTCCAAGCTATGGACCGTATTCAAGAACGGTGTTGATGTTGGTGTGGTACGGCTCCAACAACGGCTCTGTAGTGTGTCTTAACTATGGGGTCATCATACCATTACCACACCATCATCAACACCAGGAATAGTCTTGCACACGGGTGGCCCTATTTCGGGTAACAGACTACCCAGTGATGCCAACATGAACAGCTGTGAATGAGATTGGTAATAAATGATAGGCTAAGAACAGATGTGTTAATTTATAGCTTAATAAAATATTGTCTAGGTAGGATTTCTATCACTTGTTTTTGGGTATCACAATGTGCACCAATAAAATTATATATAATTCACTTACATTTGTAGATTAATAATTATAATATACATTTTTTTTCCCTTAAATTCTATTGTGCATAGATTTACTACATACAACAATGGACATGTCAGAACAATTCATGATTAAGAGACCCTGTGGTGTAGTCAGAAAATTGGAGATACAAGAGTCCTTCAAATATTGGCACGAAACACACACACCTATATGGAAGGGGCTTGTTTCGTGACATGGTCAGGAGGAATCAGAAGCCTCCAATTTTCATACACGATCACAGGGTCTTTAATTAGGTTCGGTATAGATTTCTTTTCCATCTGATCTGTGTAAACAATGATAAACTGATGATGGAAACAGCATACAAAATGAAGCCTTGTATGAATAAGATGGGTAAGTAAGTACTGTACTGTGTTGGTGGTAAATCTGGAGTAACTGCATGATTCCTCTAAACTATTCCAAGCAACACAATACTAATATTTATGCTCATCTAGGACTGTTTCCTGGAATACTTATGGAGGAATCAAGGCACATCAATGTACCTAGTCTAGTTTATAAATTAAGCTCCTTTTCAGATGCTGTTTTCATCTACAATTTGTATAGTTATACTGTAGTGCATTACAATTCACTCTGATGTGGGGTTATTTTATACAAGGGAGGTATTTGTAAACTAATATGTGACATTTGGTATAATTGTACACTATTATTTGACATTGGGTACTGTATTTGTAAATTACAGTATATGACATAGGGTACAGTACTGTATTTGTAAACTATTATACGCCATGGGTTACTGTATTTGTAAACTATTATATTATGACATGTGGCATTGTATTTGTAAACTATTATATGACATGGATTACTGTATTTGTAAACTATATGACATGGATTACTGTATTTGTAATCTACTTTGTAACATAGGGTACTGTATTTGTAAACTATTTTATGACATGGTAACATTTGTAAACTATAATATTTAAACTGATTAAACATTTACCTTTACACTTTATGATCAACAAGTCACCAACAATTGGGAAAACTTTATAAACCTAAAGAGACTACAATAAACCCGGACGTCAACATTACATCTGGTAACAGGGTTTAACGGGAGAATCTTTTGTTGGTGAATTGGAAGGTCTCTGTTTCCTCCAAACTATGCCAGGAAGCAGACACCCTCAATGGTACTTATAGGGGATCTGTTTTGTGGTATACTTTGGAGGAATTAGAGACCTTTCAATTCACCAACAAGAGTCTCCCTCTAACGGTGCATAATACTAGTAATGATGCATATATTGCATTTATTCTCTCCTATTGTTTTAGTTTACTACCATCAGTTCATTTAGACATTTAACAGCCAAACAAAAGAATTATTACCATACAACAATCAAATTTTGTGCTACGGTTGTCTAGTAATATTTATATTAATTCTCTCCTATTGTCTTGCTTGCCAATCAGTTTATTCAAACATTCTTACAGCCAAACAAAATAACTACATGTAATATATTTAAATATATCTATCTACCTGAGATAATGCATCATGGGAGAACTGCTTAAATTTAACTTAGCATTGATTATTATATCACCAATATAACTCCATAATGTATACCATTACATGTAAGAAAGTCATAAGGTACAAGAAATATACTAGTACTGTATCAATATTTCATAGATGCCATCTCTAAAATACACATATAAAACTTGTATTACAGTACATACAGCATAGTTCAGTACTGTACTTCTAAAGCCTGAAATCACATTCATTCAAATGCTTCTGAAATAGTTTATGTGGGAAACAAAGAAGCAACACTATTATATAATTATTAAGTCTTCATAACCAAAACATTTTAGTGTTTTAATAATTTTTATATTTTCACTTATCCACTGTTTTCATTCCAGCAGTTTATGCATATCTTATGAACACTTGCATATGTATTTTTCTCCCATTTAGCTTATATGACAAAACATTAAATATTGTTTATCACACTATCTCCCATTCATTGTAATAAGTCTAGTGTATCACAAAGCATGAATATAATATTATATCACACTGCTTACATAACTCTCTCTCTTATCTGTATACAGTAGTATAATACAGCAAACCTTCATACAACACTCTTCACATCACTCAACAATACAGTATATAATTTGATTCACTAACTCCAATAAACTGATAATTAGTATGACATCCATCTTCATATACATTAAGGGTTTAAATGTAAAATATGACTAAAATTATATAAGTGAATAACCCCCAGCAGATTGTATAAACTATAATGTTGACACAGAGAATTAAGGTAATTTTAATAAACTTTTTCAAGGAAACGGTTCTTCAATGGTTAATTCGTATCCCTTATAGTAACAATACAACAGTATATGGGTATGGGATCTGTTTTATAGTGTAAGCCTACTTTGGAGGAAACAGCTCTCCATTTTCTCCAAAATTAAACATCTCAATCATTTGATTTTGCATTACAAATACTGAGACAGGTAAGAAATAAGATAAAATATTGGTGTTTTATTGCTATATTAAAAAATGGAGTACTGTTTTAAATACCATAGAATCTGATCGATCACATCATACTTCATAAAATACTGATATTCACTGAAGCAGCAAATCCAAGCCAAAATCCTAATATTGTAGTCCTGAGGCTTGGTAAGAATTATGAAGCACATTTTCTCTTAAATAATAAAGAGACACAGTAAAAGAAAAAATACTGAATGGTACAATTCAGAATAATGTCTCTATCACTTTCTCTTTCTTGGGGCAGGAGAAACATATAACTTAGATATTTATCCCAAAATCAAAATGTAATTCCGTGCATATTTCACTGCTTATGGAACTGATCTCTTTCTTGCAGTCGCCATCTTGCTTGCTCGGTAAACATAGCACGAAGTTTGAAGATTCACTGCTTGCGGAACAGATTTTTTCTTGCAGATGCTTATATACGTACTGTACTTGCTTCACGGCAAACACTAACATGAAGTTTGAAGGATGGCAAGTGAGGCCTGATGAGCTTAGACAAAGATCTGGGTAGCAAGTAAAGCTCAGGATAAATTGATACATGGCCCCATATACAAGTTACAATAATTTATACAAGGAACATATACACGTTACAAGTGGCCCCAGGATAAATTTTTACAAGGTTCAGGATATCAAGTTACAAATTCAACAAGGACCTAATACAAGTTACAAGCAGTCTAAACCGGGACCAGATACAAGTAACAAGTGTCCTCAGGTAAGCTAAGACAAGGATCAACGGCAGGTACCAGTGAGATTAACGATGATGACTGGACAAGTGAACCTCTTACACGAGTTTGTTATGTTTTGGTGTTTGTGGTGTGCTGGGCTCCTCCTCCTCTTGAATTACCGACACACTGCGCTGACCTCGCTTCAGGTACAGTGCCGCCAGTACCTATGGGGGCAGTGGGAAGGGGGGAGATGGATGGATGGATGGATGGAGAGAGGGAGGAAGTGGAAGAAAGGTAAGATTTAATTTTTTTAATTTTAATTTTACTACTGGTACTTTAATTATGTAGTTGTGTACACTGTATAAGGATAGGGAAGGTAAGGTAGTAATATATTTTCCACTACTGTACTTTATTCATCCAATTGTCTGTGAGGGAATGGATGAAAGGTATGGTATAATTTCTCTACTAATGTACAGTACAGTTTTTTATTATTTAGTTGTGTATTTGTTAAAGGAAGTATGTACTGTAACAGAAGAATTAAACTTTATTTTCTAGCAGTTCCCTTATTTAATTTCTTGGCCCTTCTCAGTAAAACAATCTAAGTTAATTACATAAAAAAAATTACATAATCAAGTTCATATCTGCAGCTTATATATGCTGGAAGAAGAATGTATGTGAAATGTGTATCTAAGGTCATACTGTATTACTCTGAAGGGAATTGGTGCATTCTTGCCAGGATTAACACCACCACCACCAAAACCAACATTAGAGCAACAACCACCACCACCACCACCACCACTATTAAGACCATTACAGTCCTCTACTATAATATTCCATTAAACATATGATGTATGTACTATTTCAATTTCTATCTCTATAAACTGTATGTAATAAAACGTTGAGGTTCACATGTTAGAATAATTAATCTCAGCTCTTGTATTATGCTCCTGTATTCTTATAAATTATGTGGTGAATTCTGTGTATAATTCATGCTGCAGTATAAAATGTGTAAAACCCATACCAGCTTTAGGCTTGGTGTGTGCATATATAAATTATCAAGGCTCAAATGATGTGCAGTAAAAGCTTTTTCATAATTCATATATATACTGTATATAAAATCTGTACATTATACAGTATCACCACCTGTATACCATAATTATAATCAAGCCAATGATGCAATCATTAGAAACCAGTCCTATTCAAAGATTGTTGTGTGTGTAAATAAAGGTTCATAAATATATATAATAATGTACAGCATATCAGCACCTCCATACCATAATTATAATCAGGCTGAAAACACACCCATTTTAAACCATAAAAAATACTCAAAGCATGTTATGTGTGTGCAAATCAAGGCTCATAATAATAATATGTTGTAAGGCAAGTTAAGGTGGAGATTGCACTACCTGGAGTGCATTAAGGGTTGCGTTCCTCTTCCTCAATGCGGGTCTGGACTGTCTTCTGAGCACGTAGATGGTTTAGCAGAGCCTGGGAGTGGAAGGTGAAGGAGGGAAGACAACTTAACATAAAAAGAATAAACTACAGATCTCATGAGGAAGGTCTCACAAATCACCCAAAACAAAGTTAGTTTTTTCAGCAGTGAACATTAATAGTGACAAACAAGCGAGTGAAATGGAGAAGATGAAAGAATACAACAGCATAAGACAAAAGGTAACACAAGTCCATCAGTACATTTTTATTTTCTGTAAGGAGTTGCTCAATTAGTGCTAGCAAAAGACAACCAATCCAAAGATAATAGAAAGGCAAAAAATCCAAATTCAAGGGAAAATTCACTCAATGGAAAGACCCCAAAACACTGACCATCACAAACCAGGGACAATAAGAGTTTCTAAAAAGCCATGTGGTAAAATGAAAAGTTTCCAAAATGCTATGTTTGTCGTAAAATAATATCCAAAACGCCATGTGATAATTGAAACAGTTTCTAAAATACCATGTGATAAAATGAATATACAATGTACTCTTGTAATAATAGAACAAATATTTTGCTATTCCTTCATACTGTGTCAATTCATGTATTACGATTCCTAATCAAAACAATCACAGAGTCTACACAAATATATCTGGTGGTGGTCAAACATACTGTTCTATTATAATACCAATATAAAAGAGAAATATAAGAGCTAATACACTGGTAAGATGAGGATAATTTACTTATGTGTACTTCAAGAAACAATACTGTGTGAATACATTGGTAAGATAAGGTTAATTTACCTATGAGTAATTCAAGAAATAATACTGAGAAAGAGACACAAGTACATACATGTACACAGGTGAGACAAGATAATGAAGTTGGTATACCTATGATTTAAATGTGTGAATACTGAAAGAGATATTGTACTACAGTATACACAAAGACACTAAAATGTTCCTGTTGAGTCTTATGTAAGGGAAGTGACTGGTTAGCTATCTAAGGGCCTCACAAGAGTCACAGGCTACTGAAGGCCTACAGTCCCGAGGCTGAAGTGAAAAAAAAAAAAAAGTGAATGATGATGGCTGATTTTGATTTGATAGTTATATAGCTTAGATGTTAAATATAAAAAAATCATCATCAACACTTTGCTTATAAAAAGAGAGACTCACCTCATCTGAAGCTGCCACTATCCTTCCCTCCACTTGGGGCATCAGTTTACAAGCCAGGTCCTCTAGTTCGTGGAAGCTCTCCTGTTTGGATAGTGTGCCACGATTCACCCGAGACGAGCTGGGGACGGGAAGAAGAGGTCAATTGTGGGGCAACGTTAGGGATTGGGTCAGGGGGTTAGTTAGGGACAATGGTCTGGAATCATATTGAGGGGTTGGGGTAGGGGTCAGGTCATAACTCAATTGTGAGAAAAGGTAAAGGGTTCAATTGGGATGAGTTCAGGAGTCAGGTCAGGGGTTAGTTAGGGTTAGAGGTCAGGGGTTTATGGGTCAGTTGGGATTACAGGTCAAGGATAATGTTGGGTGAAGGTGGAAAATACTGACTACAGTAGTAAGAAAGGAGTTATCTCATCCCCAACAAGATAAAAACAAAACAAATGTACAGTAGTAATAAAATCACACCAAGAAAGACTTAAGGTATGCACAAAGATCAAATATTACAATAGTCATGCACAATCACTTCCCACATCTCAATGAATTATGAAAATAAAGTAATATACAGTATAAATAAAAAATGGAAAATTTACATAGTTCATGGATGATACCTGTTGCCTACTTACCGACCATGATATATTGAGCCGTATGCAAGATTATACAAAGAGCCGAGTGCAAGAAAGACAATGGTGTGGTACCTGTACGATAGCTCTGTGGTGTGTCTATGGAGTCATCGTATGGTTACCATATCATCGTTAACACCATGGATAGTCTTGGATAAGGCCTGTTGTCCAAAATGCTTTGTAGTATACTGAACGTGTGTAGTGTATGTGTGTCTGTCTCTGTTAGTCACACAACAACAACACTCCAGAAAACTGACACTAATCCATGTTGATGAAGACAATGTTGATGGGGCTAGACTAAGGGTGGTATAGTATTATTAAACTACTTCTATGAGGAAAAGTTCTCTTCGTCGCTCAATTCCTATTACAGTATTTTGCAATGTGAATTTATCGACAAAGAGCCTTTCCCTTAAGTAGTTTAACAATCATACCCTAAAACTACTGACCTGTACTACTACTTACCTTACGCCTCCCTTCCTGCTCCTTGAAATTCCCTCCACTTGGGAAAAGGAAAAAGAAAGTATGAGGGATAAGAAAGGTTAAAAAAAAAAAAATTTGGATAGAGGAGATGGTAGAAGTATGAATTGGTATTGATAAAGCATGGAGGAAAATGGACAGCAAGGAAGCACATGATAACAAAAGAGAAAATGAACAGAGGAATTAGGAAGAGACAGCAAACATAGTACTGTACTGGTATGTAAGGATATAATGAATGGAAAAACTGGCAAAGCAAGGAGTAAGAGAAACAAAGTACAAAAATAAGAAAGCAAGGAGAAAGAAACGTAGAGACAACTATACCGAGAAAAACATAAAATGAGCATGCAGAGACACCCAAGAAAAAAGGAAAAACTGACAGACACAAAGAAAACATTTGATTGATTGCTTGTTACTAGGCGCTGCAACAGCGAGATCATATAACGCCAGAAAAAGGTGATAAAGAGTTGTGACAGCAAGCAAGAAGGAAATAGGAAGAAAGAAGGGACAAAGAAAATAATAAAAATATATGAGGACAAATAGAGAAACAAAGAAATTATATATAGAAAGACAAATAATGTAAGAAATATTTACAGGTAACACATCAACAGTAAAGAAAAGAAACAAAAGGAGACATTGAAAATGTAACTGCGATAAAGCACAAGAATACAGAAACTACGAGACACAGTACAGGACGATACAACTACAGTTCAGTACAGGGAATAAAAAACAGATGCTACACAGACAGACCAATGACAAAGAAGTGGGATAAAGTATAGCAAGAAGAAAGTTATTGTAGCAGCACAATAAGAAAGAGAAATTATATTGAGGTAACAAAATGCAGAAGATGCTAAACAGACCGACAGACCAACAGACTGATATAGACAGAAAAGCAAACAGACAGACAGACAGACAGACAGGCAGGCAAACCGACCGACCAACAGACTGACGATAACACCACCACCGCCACTCACATAGAGGCAGTGGAGGAGGAGGACGGGGCGGTGGAGAGAGCCGAGTCAGTGGAGGTGGAGCGGCCCAGGGTGGAGTGGCGGGGAGGGCGCGGAACAGGGGAGACCGGATGATCCTCGTCGTGGCGGATGAGGCTGTGTCTGTCTCACCCGCCACAACCACAAAACAACAACAATAACAACAACTCCCGAGTTAATAGAACACACAACAACACAGGTGGTGAGAGATTTTATTTTGACTCAACAAATGAATGATAAACTGAATATATTGTGCAGTTGTGTCATTACATGCTGCCTGTTTTATATAAAAACTTAATGAGCCAGAGGATGGTATTATTTAACTTCTTCGAGGAAAATGCTCTTCATCGCTATATTTGTACTGCAAGTTAATAGGAACTGAGCAACGAAGAGAACTTTTCCTCAAAGAAGTATTTAGTACAATAATATCACCCAGAGACATGCAATTGTACATTCAAATAACTGCCTGAGTTTCACCTTAACTGTATCAAAACTACTTGTTATTTGGGGATCATAAGGAGAAAAAGAAATGTACACACTCACACACAAGCAGAGCAATGGTGAACAAAATAATCTTCCATGCAGTACTGTACTCAGCTGAATATATTGTTTAGGTCTCATGTTTGGCTTCAATTTACACTTCAACACACACACACAATAAAAACAAAAACAAAAACAAGAACAAAATAACATGCATCCAAATTATTCTTTCTCAATTCTTCCTACATGTGGTATCCTTCCCCTTTTCTTTTGCACTTTATTTTTTCTCCTTCCTTCACATTCTATTTCTCTCATTTCCCTTTACCCTTCTCCCTCCTTCTTGCTCCTTTCTTTCCCTTTTATCCTTTTCCCTGTCCATCTCATCTTTCATTTCATTCACCTCTGTTTTTTATCCCTATTATTTCTTTTTCTCTCCTCCCTCACTCTCTCTCTCACTCTTTCCTTCTCTCCTCTCTCACTGGTCTACATCCCTCTCTCTCTCTCTCTTTCTCTCTCTCTCTCTCTCTCTCACTCTACCCACCTCCTTGACAGCAGAATAAGTGACTGATGATGTGTTGAGTTGCGTCTACTCTTGCCTCTGTGACACTGGATGGCAGTGAAATGGTTTTGTACTGCCGTTGACAACATGGGACACTGCTCCTCATCTTGCTGTCAGATAAACAAAAGAATTAGTGAGCAAGTCAGCGTCAAGTAAAAGTACAGTAGGTAAGCAGTCGAGTATGAAAGTAAATGGAAGTAAGCAAGTAAGTGAATAAGAAACCAATATAAGTACTGTACATGCAGGTAAGTAAATCAGTAAGTGAGCACTGTAAGAAAGTAAAAGTAAGTAGATAAAGTAATTGAATAAATGAGCACAGTAAGAAAATAAAAATGACCAACATCTTCCCAGACACTGACCAGTATGGGACAGTCAACCAACATGGTGTACCCGTCTCTGCCATGTCTCATGTAAGCCTTGGTCACCAGACGATATTTGGCTTCCAGGTTCAGGTACTCGTCTCCCACCTTCACCAGGTCACTGG
The DNA here is from genome assembly GCA_034508575.1 of Petrolisthes manimaculis. Lineage (NCBI taxonomy): Eukaryota > Metazoa > Arthropoda > Malacostraca > Decapoda > Porcellanidae > Petrolisthes > Petrolisthes manimaculis. Next base: position 185,314 of record JAWZYT010001572.1, on the reverse strand, counting down.
CCACACGGGACCCAGCGGGGGCGCTTGGATCAAAGACGAAGGTGAGACCAGCGATCTGGGGGAATCGACCCTCTAGTTTGGGGTATTGACTTACTCCATTTTCAAGTGTCTTTAATAACACATCACCTGTAAATGTAAAACAGTACATAAATATCAAATACTACATAATACTTTAATACCGACTGTTTCTAATTGACTGGAGAGCTACTGATTCCTCTAAAATTGGCCACAAAACAAATCCTCTTTTATTAACAGTGAGGTCATCTATTTCCTGGCACAATGTGAAGGATTCAATAGGCCCCAATTTGACTACAAGATAGTATCCCCTTATTAGGCCCCAGAAAATCTCCAATACACTGATGTCAACAACCTCTACTGTACCAACAACACAACATACACTCTCTGAGGGCACTTTGGGAAAGCCCAGTTCAGTCCTTAGGAGCTCAGGGCTGCTCAGCCCTCTACTAACCTGTAACTTCAAGGACCAGGAGGGTATCAAGCATGGGCAGGATGGTCATCAGGTCACGCATCCGAAAGTCTCCTTTAGGGTGGATACGGTCTGACCTGTGGGTTTGACAGGTCAGGTCTCAGCTTTCTTGTGGTGAGGTTTGACACATTTATTTTAACAACCACATCTCTTTTTTTTTACACATTCATATATACTGTATACACATGTCTTATTATTATCTACATGACTGTAAGTACAATATTTTTTTTAAAGAGAATAGTAATGGCAGTGCAATTGATATACAGCAGTCATATTATATCAAAGAAGAATTTCAAGGGGAAAATTACTACAAAGTCAGTAGGAATCATAAGAAAAGGGAAGTAATAAAATAATACAAATAGATAACAAACTAAGCAGCAAGAAACCATAAGAAAAGGTAGAATACAATATATAAAATAAATATATAAAACAAAAACAAGTTGTGGGTACCTAAGTGTGCCTGAGTTAAGAATGGCCACGTCAGCACTACAGGCGGCCAACAACACATCACATATAAAGTTGCCCAGGTTGGTCTCTGAGGTGCGGATGGAAGAGAACCGTCCGTCAAGGTCCACACCGAATGTACCCAACGATTCCTCCATCTTCTCTCCGACCACCGCTGATAATGGAGGGAGAGGATGTGAGTTTAAACAAGTAGGTACTGTACTGTATTATAAAAAAATATATAGAATTCTTTTGGTACATTAGTGTGCATGGATTCTTCCAAAGTATGCCAGTAAACATACAGGACCAGATTAACAACTATAATGGTAGACTATTGTTGCTTGGAAAAGTTTGGAAGATGCAGTTGCTCCAGATTTACCACAAACACTTTACAGTACTTCCCCCTTATTGGGTAAGTATGTTTTTATAGAATTGGGATAACCTATTAATAAATGGGATGTATGAAGGTAAGGACAGAGGCACAGATTATGGTTGGGTGAAAAGAGATATGTGTCACAGATAAGGTGTTAATGCCATGCAATAAAACTAGTTGGATGGAGATGACCTGGATTAAAGGCAGAGATAATGAATGAGAGGAGGGGATATGTGTACAGTATTATAGATAAGCAATCATTCTCAAACACTCAAACTGATCCAGAGATTACAGTACTGTACATGGGAACGACAAATGACGTAAAATATACGAACTCAAACCCTTATACAGTATTACCACCCGAGCTCACCCTCAAACTGAACCAGGGAGTCCTTTAGTTCCTGGTCGGCTTCAAACCGCGAGTCCACCACAATTTTCTCGACGTCAACAGAGACGGTGCCGGATGCCGAGCGGGTCAAAGTGAGTGCGGAAAACTCCCTGAAGTCAGTACCACTTTTGAGAACTATCTTGTCATTGATCTGGTGATGTGCAGTGAAGGTAGTGAAGAGTAAACAACCAACATAGTACTATTACTACTGCTATTACTACTACTACTACCACCACTACTACAGTACAGTACTATTACTTCTACTACACAATGATCAATTGTGCTTAACATAAAGTTACAGTGGAGATATATTAACATAAATTGGAATATATAAGTGAGCAGTTTTCAATTGGTATTAATAATTAAATATTCTACAACTTGGTGATATTCAATACAGTATACAGTAATGTACTACACATAATACTTGGAGATTCTTTGTTGCAATTACATTTAGACACAGATTGTTTGTGTTACATGCATTTAATATGCAGTGCCTAATGAGTAGAGTGCTTGTGATATGAAAGAAGTGAGTGTGATATTCTTTATGCCACAAAGGCTCTTTGTCAATCAATTCATATCAAGTTGAAATACAAATTGAGCAATGAAGAACCATTTCCTTGAAGAAATAGTTTAACTATACCACCCTCCCTGAGTGTCTGTATGTGCCTACTTCATCTCACACCTTCCCTAAAATAAAAGCACAACTTAGACAATTAAGTTAGAGACCACACCACACACCTTAAGAAGTTCATAAACATGGTCATGGCCTCCCAGGATGAGGTCAATACCATCAACATTCTCTGCCAGGCGGATGTCATTTGGTGTACGCATGTGTGTCAGAGCGATCACATAGTCACAACCCTGAGGAACAAGAAAAATACTTATACTATATTATACAGTAGGCCCTCAATACGAGATGAATAAATTTATCACTATTCTTTTAACACAAGTTCAGATAGTCACTTAAGTCTGCATGGTAATGAATAATATACAAGCTTGGAAAACATTAACTGTTGGTCTTCAATGAGTGACTGAGAATAAAATGAAGTGGTGGGGGTAATGAATAACAGAAGCCTGGTGTTCTTCAATGTACAAAAGTAGACTGTACTGTATCCTTTTAAATTGATGACTAAAGAGTAATTTATAATTATAGTAACTCCTTGATGACTGACCTCAGCCCTGAGTTGTGATGCTAACTCTCTTCCCTTATCCACGTAGTCTGTGAAGGTGACTTCTTCTACGTTGATAGTTGCCAATGTTTCCAGCCACTCACGCTCCACCAGGCCAATCTGTAACACCATTAATAAACACATGTTATTTGTGGTATACTGTACACACTAGTCGTATACTCACACACATATACACAGATTTACATTATGAAAGACATTCAAGGAGAAAGGACAGTGTTGGTAATTCTGGAGCAAATGATTCCTCCAAACTATTCCAAGCAACAGGCAACCATTATTTTTCTTCATCCGGTCCTGTTTTCTGGCTTACTTTGGAGGAATCAAGGCATTCCAATATAATAAAAGTGAATAACCCCCTTAACCAACATAATCCACATCAGACTATATTCTCAAACTCACCAGTCCAATTTTCCATCCATGCCAGGTGAGTGTGTGTGTAATGACTCCATCAGCCAGTGGTTCACCGGTTTCATTATCCTCTACATTACTCATTAACCATGGGAAGTTGGTCTGATCTGCCACCTCAATCAGACGTTCCAGTCCAAAGTCTGTTGGAGGTCAGGTCAAGTTATAATACTTCTGGTTATTTATTACTGTAATACAGTAATAATAATAATAACAATAACAATGACACTAACAATAAATATAATAATGATAATAATGTATAATTTCAGTATTAGTACTTTTCCAACACACACACACATTCTTGCTTTACTAACAACAATAATGGTTAGCCTACTCACCAAAGTCATGGTTACCATATACAGCACACTTAATGTCCAACTGATTCATGACAGGAATCATCTGTTCTCCTCGTGTGAAAGATGACACTGTGGATGGACGACAGGGAAAATAATTACAAGTGTTAGGTTTAGGAAGAAGTACAGTGTTGGTAAATCTGGTGTAACTGATTCCTCCAAACTATTCCAAGCAATAGAACACATTTATTTTTGTTTATCTTGTCCTGTTTCCTGGCGTATTTTGGAGGAATCATGACACTCCAATGTAACGAAAGTGAATTACGCCCTTAAGGGGAGAGTACTGTATCTAGACTTTTGGTACATTGGAGCACCTTGATTCCTCTAATGTAGGCCTATGCTAGGAGACAGGACCAGAATAACAAAAATAATGGTGGTCTGTTGCTTGAAGGAATCAGTTGCTCTAAATTTCCAACACTTTACTTCTCCCTCAAGTGTTGGTGAGCAGGGAAAATAATTAGGAAAACATTAACAGTATTTTTATATTAGAAAACTGATTACTTAACTAAATAATTAACATAATAATTAGTGGAAAATATGCATATGTTTCTATGTGGCAAATATGTGTTATTTATGTATATTTCAGTATGGAATAATGTTATACAGTATGTTCGTGTGTATTTATCTACGAGTATAACTATTATAATTATAGATACATGTATTCTCTATTTCTCAATGACCTCCATAAGAATCTATATAGTGCATGCAACCCATTATCATACTGTAATAAATAATCTCCCTGTGTGTTTATCTACGAGTATAATGAGTGCAACCCATAATAATTATGTGTTTGTTTACGGTACTTATCAGTATATACATGTACTGTACACTGTATAATGTTTTTTTGGTTTTGTTTTACTAATGAACAGAGAAAGAATGTATAAAACAAGGCATTACTGTAATAATTGTAAATAATTAGGCTATCTATGAGTATAACACCATATTTTAATTCACTGATAGAAGGAGCCAGTGTTATGTCTCCAGAGAATAGAATTAAGAAGTGTGTAATGTTTTTTTTTTAACGAGTGTGTAATACTGTAATTGTATGTTTTTAACGAGTGTACAATAAGTAAGTAATAAGTGTGTGTATTTTTTTTATCAACAAGTATAATACCGGATCATGTTAATTAACTTACTGATAGAAGGAGCAAGTATGTCTCCAGAGAATAAAACGAGTGGATCTCTGTCAGCCAAACTTTTAATGGCTGTTTTGAACCTTGCCGCCCCTGCCACGGGTTCCATCTTCTGTTCCTCCACATTATAGACATCATTAAAGTGTACCAAGGTGATGGAGGAGGCTGGGGTGTCTGCTGATACCATGTTGAAGGTGGTGGTAGTGGTGGTAGGCCCGGTGGTGGTAGGCACTGGACTCACTCTTGTGGTTGTCTCCTGTACAAATAAAGACAAAAAATACAATAAATAAAGAAATAATATATGAAACTACTGAAAAAAACACAATAAATATAGAAATACATGATAAAAATAACTGCAACTACTGAAACAAAAAATAATAGATGAATACACCACGGATGTTCTTGACTACTGCCACAAGTTTTAGTAGGCTACTAACATTGTACATTATTCAATTAAGGGGGTGCGGGAGTAGGGGACATGTAGGCTTTTAGGGGGTGCGGGAATAATGGGACAGGCTTGGGGTGGGTAGAAAGCCTGTCCACTATACATTGATTGATTGATAATCTTACCATTTTCTAAACATTAAAATAGTAGTTTTGATCCCACATTTTACATAAATAAGAACCTTCTAACCCAATTAAAACCACACACATACAGAACTATGTAGTTGCCAAGAATATTATTATAGTCAATCACTATTTTAATATTCACATAATTATAATCTTTAATTTTTACTCTCTCCCTAATCTTAAGGGGGTGTGGGAATTAGGGGACAGGCTTGGGGGGTTCTGGGGGGTGCGGGAGTAGGGGGACAGGCTTGGGGGGGGGGGTGGAGTGGTAGAAAGCCTGTTTATATTACCGCACCCACCCATAACCCCCCAAGCCTGTCTCCTTACTCCCGCATCCCCCAAACCCCCCCAAGCCTATCCCCTACTCCCACACCCCCTTAACTCACTCTCACTCTCTCTCGTACAATATTTTATTTCTTCACTATTTCCAACATCTTGATTATTCACAACTCCACAACATCACAATTCTTTACCATTCACAACCCCTCACAAGGCTACTTACGAAATAACAATTGCACTATTACACACCGCAAAACATTATTATTATTACTATTATTATTATTTGTTAGACATCTTCACTATATGTACTATAAATGATAATAAATAATTATTATTTCACTAAGACATCTTATATAATTAACTCACTACATTACTATCAGCCAAATATCTTCACTACGAGTCAAAGATGAGTTATGAATTAAATATACTTGAATTTTCCAGTCATAGGGTTGAGTGAGGTATTGTAATCACACCGTATTTTGTGAGAGTGTAGGTGTGTTACCCATAGACTTATTTATTACCATATTCCTTCCCCTCAATTATTATTAAAAAACAATATTTCACCATACAGTTTGGAGGAATTATATTTATTTATTATTTATTTACCTTAAATATATCAATGAAATGGGTATCAGTGACAAACCACAAGAGAGAGAGAGAGAGAGAGAGAGAGAGAGAGAGAGAGAGAGAGAGAGAGAGAGAGAGAGAGAGAGAGAGAGAGAGCAACAGGTAGTGTGTGTGTCGGAGTGCCAAAGGCCTGACACACTGGCACCCTGGGAATTGTGCCAGATGAGTGGTAGAGGGAACCACACACACACACATATTCATCACTATCAGGTCCTTGATATTTGGCGTTCGTTACTATTCTACCCAGAGAGAGAGAGAGAGAGAGAGAGACTGTCTGTTTTTACCTACAGTATTTGTATCTTTACAGGGTCGAGTCAATCTGGTAATGTCTCGTTTTTCTAAACCCAATTATATTTGTCTTTAGTTATGTAGCCTATATTTTAGGTACAAACCATTAGTGACCGATTTTTGGGTAAGGCTGGAACCTATTGTGTGTGTGTGTGTGTATGTGTGTACAAGTTAATAATCAGCAGCTGAGTTGGGCGTTGCGGCACCGAGTTGCGACTTTGCCGCATCATGAATTTCGAAGTTGTAATTTAAGTCGAAAGTCACAAACGTTTTGAAAATGTCGGACTAAGCAAAGTCGCACTTCCAATTTTCCGCGACTTTGAACAGGAACAAGGACGTCTTTTTTTTAAAGAAATTGTCGCGGCAGCCTTAAGCTACCGGGAGTTTTAAAGCCCGATTTGGCTAAAATTGTCAAATTTGAGTTGGTAACAGCAAACTATACTTTTATCTGATATTTAACTTTCCTTATACGATAGATTAATTTTTTCACATTATATGAGACTGACGTTACATGCAACTACCTATATATAAAAAAAAAAAGTCACTGAATGATATTATAAATTGGTAAAATTACATACACTTTTCAGGCGTGAACCAAGTTTGAAACTTATCAGTTAAAAAAGTCGCAGTCGCAAGTCGCACTGGGGGGGGGGGGGGGGGGACAAAAATAGTCTTGCGCAAAGATGCAAAGTCAAAGTCGCACCTGAAAATAATTAAAAGTGTCGCCCAGCTGTGTTAATAATTCAGCACACCTTGTTCCTTCACCATCATTATTACCTACACAGTCAGTACAGTAATATTACCCACCTTGTGTTAATAATTCACCACACCTTCTTCCTTTACCTACACAGTCAGTACAGCACCATTACCCACCTTGGCCCCGATACAGAAGAGTGTCTTGGATATGGTGTGGCCCATCTTGGTCAAGGGACGGTAAAACACAACTTCACCTCCAAACTTTTAGCACTGGCAGTCTCTCATGATGGACGAATTACACAACAACAACAACAACTCAACACCAACATATATAAACAAATAGACGAATAAATTAAAGTTTGGTGCTCCTGTTTAATTAATTATTTTTCCTTGGTATTTGTATGAAACAGATAAACTCTGTAATGAAATAAAAATAATATACAAACCATGAATATAAATAATGGAAGGTGTATATAATAATAATAATAATAAACGCAAAGGAAAATCGAGTCGTGAATAATTGTGTAAATATGTGTTCGTGGGATAATGAGGATTTTAAATCAGTAAGTCAGTCACTCACCAAAAAGACAAGACATAATTTTCCCCTTATTAACCTCCAGACAATAACAATAAATACATCACACATAATGCACACAGGAATATATTAATTATTATGATGCACACAGAAACACACAGTCATGGTCAAGCTGGCAGGTGTACACAAGCAGGGACAGACAGAGGTAAAGTGTGTGTGTGTGTGTGTGTGTTTAAATAATAGAACTGTGTGTGTGTGTGTGTTATAGAAATCTGTGTGTGTTATAGAGTTGTGTGTGTTTAAATAATAGAACTGTGTGTGTGTGTGATGATGATTAGTGTGTGTCAGTGTGTGTGTGTGTGTGTGTTAAATAATAGAACAGTGTGTGTGTGATAAGTGTGTGTGTCTGTGTTAAATAATAGAGCTGTGTGGGGGAATGATAATTAGTGTGTGTAATTATTGTGTAATTACGGTATTTGTAATGTGTGTGTTTGTGTGTAGGTTACGGTAGCTAAATAGTCTGGTGGCATGACTACGAGTGTTCAGTAGCCTAGATAAGTCTTCAAATGTGGGTAGTTGTGTCAACTTGTCACGCTACACACATACTGTACACACACACACATGCCTGCCTATAAGGAAGCTTGTACAGACAGTTGGCTCCTGTTTGCTGATGACGTATCTGATTGGTCCAGTAAGCGCATCCATGATTAATATTACAATAATTATTTATAACGAATAAATACTTGTATCAACCAATCATAGACGTGCTTACTGGACCAATCAGTGACGTCATCGGCAAACAGGAATCAACTCTCTGCAGACGCTTCCCTGCCTACATGACTTAGAATTAGTAAGGTATTTCTATTATTATTATTATTATTACTTGGCGAAAGCCAAGTATGTTGCTCTATTATCGTGTTATTATTATGAAGTTTTTAATTCATTTACTGTATGTTCAGGTCGCGTTCATTTAGGGAAGAAACTCGATGGTAAATAAACTGGAGAGTTAATTCATTCTCCAAACTTTCAGGAAACGGATAATACACATAAATCCCCTTTTACTAATATATTAAAGTTATTTATCAAAAAATGGGGGTTTGATTGTTTTCTTAAAATCTGATAGCACTCACTGTACACATATATATATAAATCACAACACACCAATTAATTAACTACCAGAGAGAGAGAGAGAGAGAGAGAGAGAGATTGGCTGGGTCCGTATGATTGGTGGTGGTTATAGTCACTTAATTTTCAACAACAACAACAACAACGATATGTAACACCTCAACCTCCTTCACCAGCAGAAAGACAACAACTAACTGGTGGTTGGTTGGTTTTGTTGGTGGTAAGGCTACAGTCCCAGGTGTGAGACCAGCCTACTCAGCCTTGGCGCCGTTCCACTCACTGCACTTAGACACACACACACGCACACACACACCATTATTTGACTATCACACACACACACACCTGACTATCACACATACACACACACCATTATTTGACTATCACACACACACGTACCATTATCTGACTATCACACACACACACAAACACATCATTACCTGACTATCACATACACACGTACCATTATCTGATTATCACACACACAAACACACCATTATCTGACTATCACACACACACCATTACCTGACTATCACACACAAACACACACCTGACTATCACATACACACGTACCATTATCTGACTATCACACACACAAACACACCATTACCTGACTATCACACACACACACACACACCATTACCTGACTATCACACATACACACACTCACACACATCATTATACCTGACCATCACACACACACACACACACACCTCGTACAAAATATACTTCCTCTTTTATATGACTCATTTACATAGGCTACCACGAGAGCAGACAGAAGGTCACATTCGTCCCTACAGAATAATAATTAAGTGGGTAATTCACTCTTATTACATTGGAGTACCTTGAGTCCTCCAAAGTATACCAGGAAACAGGAACTTATGATAAAAACAACATAATGGTGTTTGTTCTGTTGCTTGGAATAGTTTGGAGGAATCGGTTACTCCAGATTTACCAACACTGCACTTTCACCTTAATAACACCATTTACCCATTCAATAGGTGAAGGGAGAGTTCATTTATAATGTTAGGTATTGGGTGGTAAATCTGAAGCAAACGATTCCTCCAAACTATTTCAGTCAACAGGATATAATTATTTTTCTTTATATGGCTCTGTTTCCTGTCATACTTTGGAGGAATCATGGCGCTCCAGTATATCAAAAGTATACTATCACTTAAAAAAATATTATATATATATATAGATTATTAAAGTTACAATTTTCACTTACATGTCTCTCTTCATAAATTATTACAATTATAATTTCGCTGTCCAAGTGGCAACAATACTTTTCTTTTTGTCAAGGGAACTGTACAGGGGAGTGATGTGGAACCTTCTTTTTGTCACAAAGTCTGTCTGACCTTTTAGATGGGCTGACAATAAAGAACACACGAACAGGTGTTTTTTTTTCCTTTTATTTGTTTTTGTTGTCGAGTTTGAGGTGTTAGTCATGATTTTGTTACGACTTGTTCAATCGCTGTTCTTTCTTGATGATTATACACACACACACACACATTCACGCACGGATACACACATTTATATAACTCCAAACCTGGCCAATACACACACACATTTATACACCGTTCAACCTTGATCATTGCACACACACACATTTATACAACTACAAACCTAACCATAACACACACATGCACATACTATTATATACACACACATTTATATTACGCCAAACCTGACCATTACACACACACACACACACACATACACACGTGCCGTTAAAAACCTATACAACATTGACACCACTGATAAACCACACACACACACACACATCCTTATCACTGTCCCTATGAGCATGACCTCTTTACCCACTCTTCCAAAATAGTCCCTTGGTGGTGAAGAGGTGTTACACTGTGTTGGGGTGGAGGGGTCCTGTGAATCCGTGTGTGTGTGAAAGAAATAGAAATAGGATGAGTAAGAATTAATTTGAAGGGGTACGGTAAGAAGAAAGACACTGTAGTAGAGAGAGAGAGAGAGAGAGAGAGAGAGAGAGAGAGAGAGAGAGAGAGAGAGAGAGAGAGAGAGAGAGAGAGAGACGGCAAACATGAAGGAATTAGAAAGAGGATGGGTAAGGAGTGAGGTCATTACATTTTTGTGGACGACTGTACTATATTTTAAAGGTTTATGCAACAGGTGTGTGTGTGTGTAGAAAAGCATAACAATGACAAACAATGGTTCTTGATTTATCATGATGTAACAAAAATACCCAAGTCTGCCAACGAGATAAAAATACATCTCACATTCTACGATAATTCAGTACAATATCATACTATATATTGCCATTATAAAATCGATAATGATAAATGCAAGGATGTTTCATTATTTTTATTACCATAATAAGTAATCAATTAAATAACTGCACGCTTTGTTTTCTACGATAATTTCTCATTATTGTATACTCTAATGTCGTTTCGAAAGTGGATACCAATCAATATTATATGTCAGATATATTAAAATAAAAATATTTGTCATGGTGATATTATTAAACTACTTTTTCGAGCAAAAGTCTCTCCTTCACTCACTTCCTATTATATTGCAATACGATCTGAGCGACGAAGAGCTATTTCCTTGAAGAAGAAGTTTAATAATAATACGATCCTCAAGTTTTTATTCACACTGAGCACAAGAAGGTAAGAATAAAAAGAGTACAGTACGCTCCCCAAGATGTACCAAGCCATCTGGCAGAGTTCCCGCCAATATACTATTTTTGGCGGGTTTTGTACGTGTGCCTTGCCAGACATACGATACGTCCCATTGCCTCCTAACTACACTTCCTCTCTTACCTATCCCGTTGACATGATGATAAACAAATAACACATTTATAAACAGATCACTTGACACAAGGCTTAAGAAAGTTTCAAGCGAGATAAGTGAAAAATATTATAAAACAGCATATCGTAATATTTCCGTATTGTGTAAGTTACTGCATTTTATAATTAGTATGTAGTGATAGGCAGTTAATTATAGCTCATTCATACTACTACTGCTAAGAATAGTACTGTGAGGTAAATATGTACAAAAGAGTGATAATATAGATTAGAATAGTATAGTTAATAGTTATACTGCCTATTCCGTACAGTAATAGCACAAACCGATCGATGCACTACTACTACAAGTATTACGCAACACATACACACACTCATCATTACGCACTTTAATACATATTGAATTATAAGGTGTTTTATGAGAGAGAGAGAGAGAGAGAGAGAGAGAGAGAGAGAGAGAGAGAATGGTTTGGTATGAGAGCCTACAATACAGTGGTGTGGTATGAATCACGTTACACACACACACACACACACACAGATGTTATCCCCCCCCACTAACAAGTTGCATATTAATGAGATCACCTTATAAATACTTCACCACTTGCCAAAATATTAATAACACCTCGTTCACAGTCACTATGTAGTATCAGTAAGAAATATTAAGGTGTTTGTTTGTTTGTTTATGTTTACTACTGTATGAACCGTGAATGGAAAACAAAAAACACAGTGGATGAACAGAGTGGATTAAATAGTGAGTGGATGAACAGCAAGTGGATGAACAGAGAATGGAATGAACAGAGTGGATGAAAACAGGTTCACGAGTGGATGAAAAAAATATTATACTGGAAAAACCAGAGTGGATGAACTGAAGGTGGATGAACAGAGGGTGGAGAGAATATAGAGGTGTGAGTTTGAGTGGTGATAAGTGGTGATGAGTACAGGATGGTGTGAGTTTGAGTGGTGATAAGTGGTGATGAGTACGGTACAGGATGTTAGACTTACACACTTGCCTCCTACACTATCATCATCATCATCATTACCATCACCACTACCAGCTGTTTATAATCAAGCACCACATCACTCTCACAATCACCACCACCATCATCACCACCAACTGTTTAAAATTCAGCACCATATAATTATACACCATCATCAATATCACCACCACTACCAGCTGTTTATAAGCAAGCACCACATCACCCCATCACTACCATCCCTATCATCACATCACTAGTATCTGTTTTCAATCAAGCACTATATTGACACTACCCTGGCACTATATACTGTCACTATCTTCCCGTTACACTGGCACCACACCGGCATAAACATACATCATATATTAATACGCATAAACAACAACAACAAAATTATACCCACATCACCCACATATATTATTCTGCAACACTTTTTATTATCTCTATTTACCTGTCCACTCCCTCTCACATCCCCTCTCTCTCCCTCTCCCTCTCTCCTTCTTTTACTATCCAAATTCCCTCTCCCCTTTCCCAATCAATCTGTTCCCTTTAACTCTAATCCCTCTTTCTTCCCTCTCCCCTTTCTATGTTTCCTTTTCCATTCATTTATCAGCCTTCATCCCATTTTTCCTCTATTCCTAACGGGCAAGAGAGATGGGAACAGTAAACACGAAGAAAACAGAAGGAAAGGAATGACTGGAAGATGATGATGAAAGGTGAGACAGTAAACACGAAGAAAACAGAAGGAAAGGTGATGAGATGTGGGACAGCAAAAACGAAGGAAACAGAAGGAAAAGAGGGACACTTGAAGAATGAATTGATTGGGAATGGTTATACAGGATGTGGCTTGAGAATTATCACCCTAACCTACATAAATTATCACTGTTTTTTTTTTTCATGTACGGTATACGTATAGTCACGAGCAAAGGTCCTGCCTGCATGAGATGAATGAAACAGAACCATAAATAATTTTAGTTCCGTATCCATCATTTTTTCACGGTTGTATGTTTTGTACAAAGGTGTTGCAAATGAGAGAAGGTCATTCAAGGCAGATCAGTAATTATACGAGTACCAACTTTATTTAATTAAGGACTACTCTAATTCCTCCAAATGATGCCAGGAAACAAAATTGTAATATAACCACATGTTTCGTGACTTAGTTTGGAGGAATCAAAACCCTCCAAGTCACACCATTTGAATTATTACCACACTTTTCTCGACACGGTCACTCCACGTCATTTTCAGTGTGTGGTTGGAGGGGTAGGGGGGAATTGGGGGAAGTATTTATCGCACGTGACTGTACAATGCAATACCAAACCAAACCACATGTAAGAAGAGTAATAAGGAGGATGATAAGCACAACCATGGACTTAAGGAGTAGGCCCCCCCCCCCTCCTCCTTTCCTACACCTGTTTCCTGTCCAAGCCTTTTTTTCTTTACTTTCCTCATACACGTAATTTATCTCTCTTCTCTATTACCTCCCCATTCCCCACCTTAATCTCTTCTGCTCCCTTCCCTTCACCACACTTTGGAAATGCATATTGTTTGTTCCAACTAACTATCTGAGAGAGAGAGAGAGAGAGAGAGAGAGAGAGAGAGAGAGAGAGAGAGAGAGAGAGAGAGAGAGAGAGAGAGAGGTTCGTATAATAGGTAGGTGGTTACGGTCACACCAGACATACAGATGAACACACACCCATGCCCACGGCCCTGTAAACACATGACCTGACTTATTTCTCGCTACCTTCACGCTTTCCCTTCATTACATATAAAAAAAAATATCTTTCTTTCCTATTTTTTATTATGTTCCATACATTTCCCTCCCCTTCTCATACTGTCACACTGACAAGGAAAAGGGACAAAAGTCATGTTCTGAATGAGAGAATATGAAATGGGGAATAATGGATGAAAGTGTATGACAAAAAATTAAATAAAATGCCAACGAGGATAAGCGGTATATACAGTAGGGTAATGAGAGATTAGTGAGGTCCAGGTGCAGTGGTCACCATAATTATGAAAACACAAGTGTGTGTGTGTGTGTGTATGTGTAACATGATGCATACTGGAGTGCACATTCACACTCCAATGTTGAACCTGTAGCTGTCCACAGGGCATCATGAGCTGAGTGTTTACAATAAATTAACTTTTGTGTGTGTGTATGTTCCCTGGGCATCATGAGCTGTGTGTGTGGGTGTGTGTTTACAGTAAATTAACGTGTGTATGTGTGTGTGTGTGTGTGTGTGTGTGTGTGTTCACGGGGCATCATGAAGTGTGCCGATCAAAATTTTACAGAACCATTAGAGCGTTCATGATGGATAGTTTTTGTTTACCTTGTGTTGTGTATATATGTGTGGTCAAACTGGCTATTAACACCAAGGTTCCTCCCCTCCCCCCCTCTCTCTCTTTCTCTCTCTCTTATGTTGAAACTTATAACCTCGGTACAGGAGTAACTTAACAAGTATGACCTAACCATTCACCTTTATATAACTTTCACAAACACACGTACCCAAGTTAATTATTATGAATATACCTGTACACACACAAGTTAATTATTATGAATATACCTGCACACACACACACACACACACACACACACACACACACACACACACACACACACTCTCTCTCTCTCTCTCTCTCTCTCTCTCTCTCTCTCTCTCTCTCTCTCTCTCTCTGGAACTTAATTACTATGGATTAGGGCAGTGAAGTATAGGATGTATATGGTTAAAACATTTGACCAACACTGTGTCTATTACCTTGGGCCAGGGCAGGTCAGGGCCGTGTTGCAGTGGTGGTATGTATGTATGTACGGTACACTGTGTGTGTGTGTGTTCGTTGTGGTTAGGAAAGAGAGAAACGAAAAGGAGGAATATATTGGTGTTTGCAAGATTTCATGTATAGGGTGTGGCATGGTTGGCCTTTACACACACACACACACACAAACACAGTCACTCTCACTCACTCACTTTCTCTCTCTCTCATTCTCTCTCTCTTTCGTAAATGTCTGCATAATGTTAAGGGGAGATTGTTTTTTTAGTGACTTGGAAGGTTTCTGATTCCCCCCAAAATATTCCACGAAACAAATGACCTTTAATTTAACTAATGAAGTATCCGTTTGGTGACATACCGGTAGTAGTTTGGAGGAATCACCGGTAGACTTCCAAGCGAATCAGTAGTTTGGTATAAAATGTGGGTTGATAAGAAAAAAAATGAATGTGAGTTGACGGCAAGTTTAAAATGTATCTCTGTACATTTATTTACATCTCTCTCTCTCTCTCTCTCTCTCTCTCTCTCTCTCTCTCTCTCTCTCTATGAAGTACCTCCCAAACCAATTATTATTATTATTATTATTATTATTATTATTATTATTATCATTATTATGTAGGTATATATTATTTTCTATCTTCTTTGTTTGGTTGCTCCCTAATCCTCTGCATATAATTATCTATCTATACCTTCTTTCGTCCGTCCCTCATTTTACGAAGCTGACTAAATTAATAATTCTCTCCCTCCTTCACTCCTTCCCCTATTCATATATCCCTCCCTACCTCCCCCAACTTCCATATCACATTCTCTCCCTCCTCCCTCACTTCTTCCCCTATTCCTATATCCTTACCTCCCTCCTCCAACTTCCATATTACATTCTCTCCCTCTCTCCCTCCCTCACTCCTTCCCCTATTCATATATCCTTCCCTCCCTCCCCCAACTTCCCTTTCACGTTCTCTCCGTCCCTCACTCCCTCCCATACAAAAAACTTGGTCAAGGTCAGCTAGGGAGTAAACGGGAAGTATGGGTGCCGTCAATGTCATGGGTGGGAGGGAAGGAGGGAAGGGAGGTGGGAAGGAAGAAGGAAAATAGGAGTGGAGGGAGGGAGGGAAGGAAGGAAAATAGGAGTGGAGCATGGAGTGGAGGTATGAGGGGAAGATAGGAGTGGAGGTATGGGAAGGAAGGAGGAAGGAATGGAGGTAAGAGGAGGAAAGGAGTACAGATATGAGGAGCGGAAGGAAGGAAAATAGGAGTGGATATATGAGGGAAAGAAAGATATTATGAATGGGTGGAGGGAAGGAGGGAGATAGGAAAGGAGTGGAGGTATGAGAAGGGAAAAATAAAATGATGAATGGGTGGAGGGAGAGAGGAATGTAGGAGTGAAATTAAAGAGAGAGAGAGAGACACACACACAAATCACAGAGGGATCGAAGCGAGAACATAAAATACGAAAGACGTTTAAAGAATAAGATAAAAATATGGACCAGCAGCAAAAGGGGAGAAGACAGGGAAAAAAAATATAAAAATGAAAAAAAATTGGACGGCTTAAATCACTGCTGAGAAAACATGACCGACACTAACAACAACACAACTGACTCAGCACGTGATAACTGTTATGGACACATGGACAAAAAGAGACAATTCCAACGGGGCCATTTATCATGTATAGACAAGGAACACATCGTTTATACACACAAACAACGTCTCATCCTTCACTATTATGCTCAGTGAAGGGCCCAGTTTTAACGTTTCATACTTCACTATTATGCTCAGTGAATGGCCTAGTTATAGGTGTGTCTATTTCATATGTCCACAACTGTACCAATCTCAGCAGCAAAGCTAATTCTAAACTATATGGTTGACAGTAAAAAAAAAAAAACTTAAGAGGGGAGTAGGCTACAGTGTTGATAAATCTGAAACAAATAATTCCTCCAAACTCTTCCAAACAACAGAACACCATTATTATTATTTTTCATCTGAATGTCCTGTTTCCTGAAATAATTTAATTGGAGGAATCAAAGCACTCCAATGTAACAAAAGTGAATTACCCCGGCCCTTTTTTATCCTCCATTACTATACTTATGATATGGAAATTAGCATAGAATTTCACTAGGCTATAGGAAAGGTTATTACTATCCTTCACTGCGATTTGTTTCTCCTCAATACACTATCAATCACCACACAGAGAGCAGACAATAATAAAAATAACAAACAGGTGATTATCCCTTATGTTGTTTTAATTGCTTATACCGGAGTACTCAAAACTATTATTATCTTTCACCACCTTATTATGACACAGAAAGAAGCAACCTTCATATTGTATTCGATTCTATTCGACTTATTACAAGAGACTGAGTCAGTGTTCCTTTCCCCTTTCATTTGCTATGTTGAATCGTACATAATAGTGTGTAATAGTGTATGTATGTAAGCTAATGGTCTACGTGAGAAAAGTAGTGTATCCCAGATTTACACACCTTTAGAATTCCAGGGAAAGGAAGGTTATGTAGGCTGGCCCCATTCACTGTGTTTGTCAGGATAAGGAGGCAAAGGTGTTGTTGTTGTTGGGATGGCGTGGCTACAGTCAGGCCTAAAAGTATGTTGTTTTGTTGGGACATTACCTAAACTAGCGGGGCAGTCTCCCCACTAGGCTACTATACCTTATAAAATCATATCCATTCCTTACACCACTCAGGACCTAAACGTTATATAGCCTCCCTAAACCCCCATTCGTGGCCGGCACTCTCCCCGTTGTAAAATATATATATATATGTGCCCGGACATAACCACACAGTACTACATACAATACATACACACACCATACACCCACCGCCAAGGCCAAGGTAACCAACCAACCACCATCCTCTTTAATATTTATAAATCCTCCCTAACCCAACCTCGTATCCCTCCTTCCCTCACCTCGTAATCCTCCCCTCCCCTACCCCCACCTCGTAATCCTCCCCTCTCTTAGTATCCCTACCTCGTATCCCTTCCCTCCCCTATACCCTCACCGCGTATCCCTCTTCCCTTCCCTTCTCCCTCCCCCATACCTCTCCTTGTATCTCTCTTCCCATTCCTTCCCTCTCCTAATATCCCTCTTCCCTTCTCTTCTCCCTCCCCTCCCCCTGTACCCCTCAGCCTTGCTACACCTACCATAAGCGTGTAAGTTATGGTCAAAAGTTTGAATGAATACTGGCTGACCTTTTCTCAAAAACTGTGAAAAACGTCGGTAAAAACTGTAAGATAGTACTCTGCAACTCACTGAGCACTTAGGGCTGTATAATGTATTGCTAATATTGTAAAAAAAAAAAAAAAAAAAAAAAAAAAAAAAAAGAGAGAGAGAGAGAACAAGTGGGAACGAGAGGTTAGCGAAATATATATATGGAATTAAAGGTAAAAAGAAAATCGAAAGAGAGAGGAAGTTACATAATCTCACCAACCTGCTTATCGCCGTCCTGTCAGATCTCCCACTCCAACCTAAATCTAGAGACAGGACGCCATTGACCCCCACCTTGATAATACTACTGCTACTACTACTACGTACTGCCATCTACCTGAAGTGAGTGGCGTGTGTATGGTGTTTACAATGGTGTTATCTGTTTGCTTATTACTTAGCAGGATTGCACACATGCATACGGGTTTGTGTTGTTTTCTCTCTCTTTTACACACACACACACATACAGAGAGAGAATGAAAATAAATATGTTTATATATTTCAATTATGGTACATACATCTGCAGAAAGTATATGCATGCAGTTACCTAATCAACACCGTTACCCACGAAAGGTTCGCAATAATATATTTTCAAACCCAGTATACTATAGCTTGCCAATTCTTTCTCCTCCACTGGTCACTATACGTCTTTGCTGGCACAAGTACAAGTAGCCTAGTTGTATTGGACCTCTTCAGCCACAAGCTATACCGTACTGCAACTTTAACTTGATCGGCATTCACAGGTGGTCACATAGATAAATTAAACGATACACTCACATTTCTTCCCTTTCACACACAGAATTAAATCCATTTTATCCCACTATAGTCTATACCAAACCAACACGTTACGAAACTTATTACAGCAATAGGCTATGGTGTTAAGAATGCGAAATTAATAAGTATAGACAGGCTACAGTTGCGGACAATAGCTTTATCCCACTGATTATGCTTCGAACCCTGGAAATGAGTTTGTTATGCATTTGGACCTTGATGTTAGATAAACTGTTTTGCCTCATTTGACTGGTCCGATTATTAACTTGGAGGCAAAGAACTGAAAAGGAAGACAGAAGATCGCGCTAGGCCTAGAAGACCTTGTAAGTAGCAAGAGGAAGATGGAGTGGAGGGAAAACAAGCACGAAGGAAAAAGAAGAAAAGGAGGGACAACTAAAAATATTATATAACTGCTGGTGCCCGAAAAATAAAATCATAGCGGTCTGTCCAGTGTCCAACCACAATATTATTTCACCCGACTGTTATAAAAGTAGGCTACGTTTCCCTTCTACCTTTATCTTCTGTTCTTCACTTTAATACACTTGCTACTTCAATATTCAATATGTAGAACGGAGGAAGCCAGTCTGACCACGGGACAGAGAAAATAATATGCTATGTGACAGACCATGAAAATACACACCCACCCACATACCTGCTGTAGAAGACAACGTAAATGAGGTGTCCAGGAACAAGTCGCTATTTTTAGGGCCTGCTGTAGTCAGGGAACTGCCATGGGGCCTGTAGCAGTGAGTCCAAAGGGTAGATAATTTTTCAGGGACTTGACACAGTGGAGGAAGGAACCCCCAAGGAGCACGTGGAGTGAGGCAGAGAGCGGGGACGAATGAACCAGACACGGCAGACAGCGAGGCACTGAGGCCGCGAGGCGGCCACAGCCAGGATCAATGTTTTCAATCCCGACCTACACGCTGCCACTTCACCATTATTCTAACCCCTTTTACCACAATCTTATTTCCATGTAGGCGAGATTTTTTTCAAACCCAGACCCATTCCAAAGTTCACTCAGGTTATTTATGTTAGTAATTTTAGGTTAGAACAAAGACGTGGGATAAAATTCTAGCTATATATGGCATCTGAGTGGTGCAGTGTGCGTTGACTGCGTTTTAGCTTCTTGTCCTCACTGGCAAACACCTATACCCATTTTCAAGACTTCTTATAAAATAACAATACGTAATCACCATAAAACTGTCAGCTGCAGAAATATCTAATCGAAGCTATGATATGGATCGATGTGTCTATATTTTTTTCTCACGGCAAAAGAAGGTAAGAGCAACGACAGAATGTTGACCTTGAAAACTGATAAACCTGCCAACAATGATTATCTTATCCCTGACACTTTCACATTATAGGTTGACTCATTTGTGGCACGGTCTATCATTCATATTACATGGCTTAATTATCACCATACTCCCTGGTGCTTTACACTGGCTTAGCCTTAAACTATATTTCAACTGCATGCTAAGGGACCTTGTGGTGTGATTAGAAAATTGGAGGTAAATGAGTCCTTCAATTACTGTCGCGAAACGCGAAACACCACATATATAGGGAAAGAGCCTGTTTCCTCGTAGAATCGGGAGGAATCTGAAGACTTCAATTCTTATACATGATCACATGGTCCTTAACGTATTTGATATTATGAGTCACTGTAAACCTCACTTGTCCTGTACCTGAACTACATCAAAACATTCCGATTTCCGCGCAGATATTATACTGGCAAAAAAATTAACCTGTTTATATACAGCGGCTGCTCATGGAATACATTGTCAACTTCCCCATTTATATAATTATTACCAATACAGTACTGTAATGTAACACAAATTGGATATAGTACTATTATGATGTTCTTGTTAATGGTTAAATCTACATTTTGTGGCATTTCAAACTACAGTAAATACGTACATTCAACATCAAAATATACTTTATTGAAAAGTAATCATAATCAAACACTGGATAATGTTCTGCAGCCATTAAGATATAATGTAAATAACTAGAAATTTCCTTACACTGAAATTACTGGAAATTTCTTGGTTACACAGTAGTTGACTCCAAATAATACTGTACAGGTGTTGTATTCACCACTATAATTATAATTTCTAATCACTGCACAATTGCATTACAAAATTTCTATGAGTTTGCTAGAAAATATATTTAACATTCCAACATACAACTGCTGAGACATACATATAGTTGCATTAAAAGGATTGATTCTTTGGGAGAGTTGGAGGGATACTGATTCCTCCAAACTATGCCATCAAACAGAAACTCTCCATAATTTTTATGAGAATAGGTGATTTTTTTTTTAGCAAACTTAGGAGGACTCAGTATACTCCAGTTTGCTCACAACAGGTTACTCAAACTTAATTAAGTGTATCCATGAGCAATGCATACAATAATAATAAAAACTGATTGTACATGTACCACATCCACAATGCATGAGAAAATACTGATGTGGCAACTCTTAATTAAGTAATGCACCAAGTCATAATGAGCATGAAAGTAGGTCTATATAGGCATGAATAATGTACTATCAAAGACAAAACTCGTGTCGCTGTCTTGTCCAATGATTAAACATAACTTGTGAAACATAATGAAAGCCCCACCACAGTAACATTCATGCCCAATATGGTTAGCCCTCTACCATATATTTTCACCAGATTTTACGACAAGTTTTGTCTTTGATAGTACGCTGGTGGTCAATACTGAAGTCCTGATCCAAAACACAACTTGATCTCTCTACCAACCTCGCATCTCATTCCTCCCTTGTCAGTTCCAATGGCAGAGATTCATAATTATTGTTCCTCAGATTAGGACAGAATTATTGACCCCCACTGTCCTGAACACACTGTATACTCTATTTCATTACATTCAGCCAAAATCATTAAAATTATTAAGTGCGATTCCAGTCATGCCTGTACGATTTTTCTAGAGCATAAAATCGTGAACAAAATGAGAAGCACTCATCGACACTGTGTTTCCTTTTACCGTCTTTGTAGCAAATGTCCCTGTGTGGCCTGGCAATATTATTGTATGGAATAAATATTTTGCTTTTTGTGTAATAATTTTCATAGGCATGGATTATCTGTACCTGTATTTTGTGTACAGTACATGTCAAAGTGGGAAACCTTACTCTAGCTGCTGCTGTTGCCTTGTCCACTAACAAAAAAAGTGTCTATAACTTTATACAAATTCATTGAACAAGTATAAAAAGCACACATAAAAAAGCCATTTTTTCCAAAGTGTGCGTTCTTTGCTTTTTTGTGCACTTCATTATTTTAATAGAGCTAAAAAAAAAAATTAACACTAACTATCAGCAACTATGAAGCAGCCAGCAGCAATGATACAAAACTGTCAATAATCAAACTTGAGTACAGTACTGTATAAATTGACCAATAAATCCCCTTCCACACGAGAGGCAAAAGATGACGGGCAGGCACTGTTACCAATTTTGTGGGATGGTTGCCATGGACTGTTTGATCTGGAAATACTGGTAGAAAGCGAGAGAATTCCACTCAGTTGCCCGTCTTTTTGCCTCTAATGTGGAAGAGGCTCACAAAATTGTATGGTACCTATGGAGGAAAAATTTCCCTTAACATCACATACAGTTGGTTATAAGAAGTCCACCAATGTGTTCAAATACTAACTGATGAATAATTAACAGGCATACTTTACTATTCATATATTGTAATTAACTAACTTCTCATGGTGTTCCAGAATAGTATTAGGGTTTCATAACACCAAGATCCCAACCACATGTTATTTGACGCCTTGCCAAAAATTTAACTAAATTGAAATAATGTAGATCCATGTGTTATAATTAACATGCCATTCTTCAACACAAACAGGAAGATAAGATGCATAAGAACCTTGGTTTAATGAGACCTTTACAAGTTTATCTCATATTATTGATGACCAATGATGTGCAACTGAGCAACTTGGAGGGTGTATTGTTCAGGCTCACCTCACATAGGATACAATACAGTATATGATAGTAGACAAAGTTGGGAGTAAATTCATGCCATTAATTACTATACAGCTAGGTAGCCATTAAGTACCATACAACTAAGTAGCATCTTTTCTCTGGTACAAATTGCTATAAGAATATCACTTTACTTTCTGTATCCAGTACACCAGTTCTACATGATATTTGTGCCATATACAGTATAACAAACTACTCCAAGAACTAATTGGCTACTGGAAACACTGTTGTATATGATTAATAAAATGTATATGCCACATGGTAGACTTCTTAACTACATGTATTGCTAAAAATCTTGGTCAATATGATCAACGTCAACTTGGCTAACGTGTGAATAGGACATTTCTCTGTTTACATTGAAGACTAAACACAAGTCACTGTTCTACAATATCTCCCTGAGTCTGCATAAGGGGTACATGTTTATACTGTAGACGGGTAATGGTTTGCTGTTGGTGAACTGGAAAGTCTGTGATTCCTCCAAACTGTGCCAGGATACGGATGACCTTAATGGGGGATCTGTTTCGTGGCATACTGTACTGTAGTTTGGAGGAATCAGTAGCCCATCATTTTACTTTTAAAAGAATCTCCCATTAACATGTTATTCAACATAGACCCAGTAAATCACTTAATTTAACTTTATAACAAGCTATTCATTGTGGACAATGGTTTACTGAGTAAATGACCAAAACAATGGCAACATAGACCATAATTGTCTTTCATTTAAATGCCAAAATAGTCATTTGGTTTATCTAAAGGTAAGATGGCACATTGGGGTTTGCATTAGTATTTTACACTGGACAATTGTAGCTCTAAGTCACTAATCATGGCAGGGTTACCAGAAATGTGTTAAAACACAATCACTACCCATGTTAATTCACTGCCTAGCTATCTTTCCTGGTGTCCAAGTTAAACATCTATTATTCAAAATTTCAGCCATTATTTAACAACTATTCCAAGGAACTGCGTACCTTAAGTAAATACACATACAGCTCTCCTCTATGGTTCTTATTGTACTATATAGTATACTGTATATAAAATTGTCATGGTCAAATGTCTTAATATAATGTGATCCCTGTATTATCTTTAATATAAACACACTCAAAATCCAGTTCCACCCATAACCAATTATTTTCTAAAATGTTTTATAAGAATTAAAGATATACAGCTGCTATCTATAAAACATAATCATAATATAATAAAAGTATATACCAAAATAAAGTTAATCTATAACAGTAACACCTCACTGTTCAACTCTAACCTTTACATTCTTGACATGATTTATGAGCATCATATAGGGGATTGGTCAGGCCATGACTTATTGCATTGGTATTTTATCACACCATAAATCTATAGACTCATTCCTACTGTGTTACTGTTGATCTCTGTCCGCACCAATTATCTCATGATTCCTCTCACACCCTCCCATCCCTATCTATTACCTCATGTTTTCTTCCTAATGCCACTTCTATCACCCCTTCCTCTCTTTCTCTAATACCCAAGAGAACACTTTTTCCTCACTCCAAATTCCATTATCCTCTCTTATGTCTTCCTAATTCTGTAGCACCACATTTCATCTCTCTCCTCCCTATATATTCATTAACTGCCAAATAGCACCATTCTTCTTGAAACTTAATTAGAGCATTGCATCTAGTAATTCCTCCAAGCAGTGATAGAAAACAGATACTTCAGTGCAAAGTTTGAAGGAAAATGTAGACAATAAATTCATCAAGTAAACTAAAGCATTCTTCATCATTTCTTCCCCTTCTTAACTTTCCATCACAAACAAGGTCACTTCCTTTACAATACTTGAACCACAATTTGTTTGTCTTTTCTCTTCTCCTCTTGAATGCTTCTCCATATTCCAATAATGTTGTTGCTTCTCTGTTCATTTCTTAAGCCCCTCCTTCTCCCTCCTCTTCCCAACCTCATGTTATTATACCACCTCTTACGTTTCCTCTCTTGTCTCGCGCTCATTGAATCTCTCTGTGGGATTTGCATAGCGTCTCCTCTCATTATGCTATTTCCAATGTTTCCTGGTTCTACTTCTCTTCCATCTTCTATATTTCCTTGACCCTTCTCCTTTTCAACATCAGTATTAACTTCACTTACTGCCCTCACTTCACTAACGTTTCCTCTGTCTCCCCTTTCCTCTTCTCTTTTCTGCATCCTTTTCTCCAGCAACTTTTTCCTTTTTTCAGTAATATTTTTCAGAATGTCAACAAAGTACTGTATGGTTTCTGGTGTCCGCAGTATTTCCATGTGTTCCATTTTGTTGAAGACCTTTGTGTGAACTGGCTGCTTCTGCTTCCCGGACCACTGCCAAGAGAACAAAAAATATATAGTAAACCCTCAATATACAATGAAAATATACTTGTATCTACCACTATATTTTACACTCAGACCCTCACTGAAGACCACCAAATATTTTCCTACACTTTTGTTATTCATTATTATACAGACTAAGTAAATTACTGAGCCTGTGTTAAAAGTGTAGTGTTAAATTCATTAATCTTATATCAAGGGCATATTATATAAGTTATAGAACCCTAGATACAAGCAGCAAATCAGACACTGATGCTTCCTTAAACTCAGACCCATAAAACAGCACACAAATTGCATAAGCTTGTTTTGTGGCCTCATATGAAACTATCAAGAGCTCCCAATTGCTACAATCTTAATTTAATCACATACTTCTCTCTACAACAGCATATATTCATCCAGGCCACAAGATACTTACCCCCTCACAGACCTGAGCACTCTTGAGGTTCACGGTACCATCTCCTTCACCGTACAGGAGATTTGGGCTGTCAGGGAATTTTCCAGCCGCGTAAGTCAGCCTGACCGGAAACACAAGTTGAATTGGAATATGTCACAGGAGTAGGGTGTTATGCTAAAGTGGCAAAACTGGGAAAGGCTGGGCATAGGAGAGGATTTGGTAATGAACAGAGAACAGTGAATGAGAGCTATTACATGTTCAATCCCACACACTCACTTTTCCACAGTAGGTATACCAACACCATATAGACAATAGATTGGTACACCTGGAGGAGGTGCTCCCTTCAGCAGGTCTCGGGTGTCAAGGTACATGTTGTAGGCATCAGGCAACTTCAGTGATCTGTGGACAAGGGAAGACTACCATGTGTCAAGCAGTTCTAGTACTCTGGGAACAAGGAAAAAAATAGAATGGATGAGTTAGTGGGTGAGTGATGGGATGGATGATTCAGTGAGTGAGTGAGTTAAGGAATGGATGAATGAGTGAATGTACAGTACCATTTGTCAAGCAGCTATAGTACTCTGAGGACAAAAAAATGAAGGAAAGGATAAGGAGATACATGAATGAGGGGCCAAAGAACTAACAAAGGTCTTAAAAATTGTCAACAGTACAATATTAGGCTGACCTAAGGAAATATTTGTCTTTCTGATTTACTCATCAAGGCCCATAAAGTTGTCAAAAGTGTGATATTAAGCTGATCAAAGGATATCATTACTTGTTTCTATCTGGTAGCTACATACACATATCAATATCCCATTTTCCTTTTTTCACTCACTCAAATAGGTCCTTAAAGTTGTTAACTGTGTAGTTTTTGGTGGGGGTCTGGATCAAAACATCTTCAGGCCCCCACAGGTCCCTCGAGGGCAGGAGGAATGCCAGACTCGCCGCTGACCGCTGCTCTGCTCGCACTTTTAAGGCATTGAGTAAGTATATCCCTAAATTGTCACCTGTGAAGGGAAGGTCAAGGATGGCTTCAAAGGTTACCATGTCTATTATGCATTTTTATCTTTTAAATTAAGCAAGCCCATACTAGTTCATTTCCTGTTTTTTATCAGACCATTATTATAAATTACTTATATCAGGAGATTCCAGTGTTTATCAATATAAAATAACAATCTAGATGTGGAAGCACTTGGTGGATTTGGTCTTGGTTTCCATTTACATAAGCCAAAAAGTTAACAAAATTTATACAGGGATTGCAGTACTGAATAATAAAACACACCATAAACAGTCCCAGCATTCTAAAACCTATGAAAAAAAAAAAAAAAAAAAAACATATATAGAATGAAAATACACTTGCTGTAGTGTAGGTCATTCTTTCAAGCATGTTCAAGGCATAACGAGAATCTACAGTACAGTACTCATCTTGATCGAGTGTACACCTGAATGGAGACAAACCACTACCCACCTGCAGCATACACCTTCACAGCCTTGATGGAACCACCCCAAGCTCCTGCAAACCCAACCACTGCCTCTATGTACTGATCCTTCCATGCCTGAGTCTGTTTCTTGAGGAAGTACCAGGTCATTGGGCCACCCATGCTGTGTAGAGCTAACACTACACGTTGGTTGTTGCATCTATGGTATGTGTCCTCAACCAGCCATTTCAACCTCACAAAGTATTCTTCCTGTTCATCTGTCAAAGGAGATGAAGGCAAATAATGTTTAACCACTCTTAAAACTCAAGTACAGTATATTGATTGTACTTTACCATAGAAGATTTAGGAATTATACACAGTGCAAGCAGAGAAGGAGGCGCCAAACATAATGTATTACGGGACTGAAAACAAATTTCATGTACTCACTGGGAGCTCTGCGGAAATCAAAAGGTGCACCTCTCAAACTATGGCCTCGTTCATAGCCAAGAGTGGCCACCATAGTGTTGGCCATATCCTTGAAATAGCCAGTGTACCGGTTCATACTGGGGTCCAGCCATTCCACTGTAGTAGTGTTGCCAAAGCCTGGGACACGTGTGTCCACACCGGGGGCGTTGGAGGTGCGGCGTGTCACGTTATTGTACACCAGACGCATGTTGTCAACCTGTAGAACATTATTCCAGTTGTAATGAGCTTGGTCTGGGATTATCTCAGATTAAAATAAGAATTGATCAATATCCAAATTCCTATGCAACAGACATGGGGTAATTAATAGTCATACATTAGGAGATAATTACAGGAGTGTAAGCAGCCACACTCTCCACCCAGCCTTACCCAACAGTCAATGACCAAAGGCACGAGCAGTTCAATGTTGAGCCAGAGGTCGAACCATGCGTCAGTCTTGCGGGTACAGAGGTAATGAATGATGGAAGGTTTATCCAGACGTGCCTCAATCTGTGACCCTCCATCGCCAGGTACTGCAAGCAAGATTAAGGGGGTAAGAAATATACTTGTGGTACATTAGAGAGCCTACATTCTTCCAAAGTTTGCCAGGAAACAGGGATAAATTAACAAAAATAATGATGTCCTGTTGCTTGGAATAGTTTGGAGGGATCAGTTGCTCCAGATTTCCTAGCACTGTACAGTACATAAACATAGGTCTAACTACACTAAACTTAGGGATTGAGTGTGTAATTGCGAGGATTAAATGTCTGTAAATTAAATAATCATTGACATATGAGTTTCATAATGGATACAGCACTGAAAAAATACCATGATGGTATAAAACTGTAATAATACCATACCTTATCAGTTTAAACACAAAATAAAGGGCTATTTCCTATCAATAACACAACCAATTGGGAATATTTTTACAAGTTGCCACAACTCCATTTCGAAAATTTTACTATTACCAGTGTTTATATTTCACTATTATAAACAACTTTTCTATATACCATTTCATCTGCAAATGCTGCATAACAGTAGTTACCTCTTATAGTTAGGTCCCGGTAGTCTGCCCAAGTTAGGTCCCGGTAGTGTGTCCCAGTCCAGATTAGGTTAGGTCAGGTGAGGTCTGACTAATTTCTACTGTATATTTTTTCCTGCTTAGGTCCCGGTAGTCTGCCCAGGTTAGGTCCCGGTAGTCACACTAAATCCTTCTAGGAAATATATTTTTTTCCAGTGAAATCCTGTTGTGGCAACTTGTAAAAATTTACCTAAAATTGTACCATATAATTATTACACTATGAACATATCATCAAATCTCCCTAGACATAGTCAACATTCTTAACTCTAGGTACCAACCACCATACAAAAAAATAAAATATATATGAACCAAGAAAGATATATTTGTAAACATTAGATAGCATAACCTTCCCTTCCCATCACAACACAAACTCATAACTCACTCCTATTTCTAATGTATTACAATTTTCTTATAACAAATAATGTTGATCTAAAAAGAGATTATAATTCATGTTTACTTGAGCTTATATAACCTTATGTGTATGAGTGCCTCCCACTAACACACACAAACACGAATACACACACCCTTTGTTTAAACACGCAATTTCCCTGCTGCTGACACAAATACACATACACAAACACACAAATTCATAGCATACACACAAACTGCTGGCCACACTTATTACACCATTCTATAATGAGCATAAAGGCTTGGGTAATATGTAAACCACAATTAGGGCACAAAATAATGTATTAAAACGCAACAGTTGTCCTACTAACGTTAAACCAACAAGGACATAACTCTCCCAACTCTCTCTCACTCACTCCCTGTTCTAACTACACATCACAATATATTAATTTACACTCTCACTCACTCATTCCCTCTCTGTTCCACATATCACAGTATATTAATTAAAACCCACTCTCACACACTCCCTCTCTGTTCAACCAAATTACGTCACACTCCCATTCTCACAGTATAATATTTAATTTACACTCACTCGTTCTTTTCCCACTCACCTAATATAACAGGGGGTATAAGCTCTGACTTGGTGGCCTGGCAAAGGGGGAAAAGGGCTGGCAACAAAAGTAAAATCAATTTCATTCTCTGTAATAATAAGTGTGATGAAACAAAAACACGTCTGCCCCACTCCAATGGTGTGTGTAGACTGGACCATCTCCATCAGCTGATTTAATCCAAGGGGTACCATGGTGATGTTTACTCTATTTTATATCTCATTTTATTCTATATCTATTTTGATATATATTCATCTTTTGATGCACATAAATCTAAATTTTTATTCTGCTTCATGATCAATATAGGTTGCACAGGATACACCTGGAAACATTACGGTATTATGAGATATTATAATAGTATATCATGGCGTTGGCAACATTTTTGTTTACTTCTTGTGAGCCTGAGGGCTGATGGTGGTGGTGGTGGTGGTGGGAGAGAAGGAACCCGACCTACCCTACGACCCTGCCAACCCCCAAGTGACTTCATTAGAATCATTATAAAATGACTCAGAACGCTGGGCAAATAGAACGTACGTGTGCTGTACCAGACATTTTCCTCATTGTCAAGTCATATGATGGTTGGAGCTAAACGAACCTAGAGGCAGACAAAGTTGCCCAAGTCGTGAACAGGATACTACAAGAATAGACGATGACCAAGGAACCCCGTGATGTAGTTAGAAATAAAAAAATAAAAAGTTAATTATTACAAAAAAAAATAATTAATAAAAAAAAGATATATATATATATATTAAAAAAATATATTATTATTAAAGAAAAAAAAATATTAAAAAACGACGGTGGCGGCGGCGACGACGACGACGAAAAAAAAAAAAATAATAATAATAATAATAAATAAATAAATAATAATAATAAAAAAAGTTAATTATTACAAAACAATAATTAATTAATATATATATATATATATATATATATATATATATATATATATATATATATATATATATATATATATATATATATATATATATATATATATATAAAACGACGGCGGCGACGGTGGCGGCGGCGGCGGCGGCGGCGGCGGGGCAGCGGTGGCGGCGGTGGTGGTGGCGGCGGCGGCGGCGGCGGCGGCGGCGGCGGCGACGACAACGACGAAAATAATAATAATAATAATAATAATAATAATAAATAAAAAATAATAATAAAAAAAAGTTAATTATTAAAAAAAAAAAAGATAATAATAAAAAATATATATATATATATTATTATAAAAACAACAACAACTAATTATTAAAAAACGACGGCGGCAGGGGCAGCAGCGGCGGCAGGGCGGCGGCGGGGCGGCTGCGGGGATGCGGCGGGGCGGCGGCGGCAGCGTCGGGGCGGCAGCGGCGGTGGCGGTAGCGGCGGCGGCGGGGCGGCGGCGGCGGCGGCGGCGGCGACGACAACGACGACGAAAAAAAATTAATAGATAAAAATAATAATAATAATAATAAAAAAAAGTTAATTATTACAAAAAAAAAATAATTAACAAAAATATATATATATATATATTTAAAAAAAAATCTATATTATTAAAAAAAATAATAATTATTAAAAAACGACGGCGAATAGGATAGAATAGAAATAAAGAAGGAAATGAGGGCAAGGTAAATAATGTAGATGGAAGGAGACGTATGAGAAAAGTAGAGAGGAATGGAAGGAGAATAGATAGAAGGTATAGCAGAAGGGAAGATGAATGAATGGAAGGGACGTATGAGGAGAATAGAGGAAGGGAAGATTGAAGGGACGTATGAGGAGGGTATATATTTGAAGGGAAGATGAATGAATGGAAGGGACGTATGGGGAGAGTATATATTGGAAGGGAATATGAATGAACGGAGGAAGGGGGGGAGGGGCAATTATAGGTATGGAAAGGGAGGGACGTGGGGGTATAAGAGAAGGTAAGAACAGCCCATAGCTATTATAAGCCTTGTTGTAGAGTGGTGGGGATTTACAATATAGCAGCCATTAGCATCCCAAAACAGGTATGTATGTATGTACTTTGATTATTATCCTGGAACCTTGTGATGCACGTGGGTGTGTGTGTGTATTCGTTAACGAAGGTGGTACGAGACTGAATGAGTCATAATGATGATGGATACATTGGATAGAGGGACAGTATTTCACATTAGGCCTAAAAGCTGCTAAATATATGTATGGTGGGAGGCGTGGCAGAGGTGTGGTGTATACGTGTATGATGGCGTGGGTGGAGTGTGGTGGAGTGGTGCATGCTTCTGTATATATGATGGTGTTGTGGGTCTGACTCAGTAATAGCATAGTTAGTGAATGATGATAATTTGATCGTATATACTTACAGCTAATAGTTTGGGTATATAATATTGAATGATACAGGATGGTGTGTATTGATGGTGAATGTTATTATATATCTTGGTAGTGTAGTCCTACAGTGTGTATCAGACAAGTGTATGGTGTACAGTATATCTGAGTGGTGTATGTTGTGGTGTGAGAATGAGTGGGTGGACAATGGACTTATGGACTGACTTGTCGAAGGGATGAACGTGACCAATGAGTACATACATATGTGCGTTGTTAATAGTTGCCTCACGGCTACAGTACAAACTACAAACTATAGTAACGATCAGTGACCCTGTCATTGTCTCTTAAATTCTTTTAAATGTTATTTGTATGTTTTTTATAATTTGTGCCCCATGTTTCCTTGTACTGTACAGCTTTTAATTTATTCATTTTTAATTTACTCATTTTTAGTGTTCCATATTTTTAAGTCTTAATTTTCATAATATTCCATTTTCTATTGTTAGTATTTTAATAGCCTGTGTTTGTTCACAGATAAGCTGAAGATGGATATGATATCCGAAACGTACTGCATTAAATATGAAATTCGTCTCTGTGGTCCTCTCCCTTCTCCTCTAATGAGATTATAGACGTGTTTGTATGTCATGAAAAAATGGAATCGAGAACGAATGGACGGGCTGGAGGTGATAACATTAACCACATCACCAAACTTTTAAGGGAGTAATACAGTGTTGGTAAATTTGGAGCAAATGATTCCTCCAAACTATTCCAACCAGCAGAATACGATTATGCATGTTCATCTGGACTTGTTTCCTGGCATACTTTGGAGGAATCAAGACGCTCCAGTGTAGCAAATGTATACTATCCCCTTAACCCTATAGTTTTTGTTATTATTATTATTGTAGTGTGTCAGTAGCCCGTGTCTCTTGTGAAGCTCTGAGATTAATGGGTGTCGCACTAGATGAGACAGTGGAGTTTGGTGGTGATGTTGGTGATGGTGATGATGGTGATGGTGATGGTGATGATGGTGATGATGGTGATGATGGTGATGGTGATGGTGATGATGGTGATGATGGTGATGATGGTGATGGTGGTGATGGTGATGATGGTGGTGATGGTGATGGTGGTGATGATGGTGATGTTGGTGATGGTGGTGATGTTGGTGATGTTGGTGATGGTGATGATGGTGATGTTGGTGATGGTGATGATGTTGTTGGTACCGTAGCTTCTCTTCTGTCCCACTAGATGACCACACCTTAATTATAAACGTCAAGTTAGTCTCTATGACAACACATTACAGACGCCTGTGTTGGTACAAACTTTATATCAAAACAGTACACAGGCCTGCATACCAACTTTTGATCATAACTGCACATCTGTAGGCCTACACTAAATGCATAAGAATTTAAGAGGGGCCTGGGTGGGAGCAAACTTTTTATCTCGACTGTGCACCTCCATAACAACACACAAGACACGTACAGTACCTGGGTGGGAACAAACTTTTGATGGTGACTGTCTGTAAGCCTCCAAACTTTATAACATAACTGTACAAAACTTTAGGTGATAACTTTAAAACTGTATTCCTTGATTACAATTAAACTTTAGATAATAACTTTAAAACTGTATTCCTTGATTACATGTATTAAACTTTAGATAATAACTTTATAACTGTATTCCTTGCTTGGGTACAAAACTTTAGGTGATAACTGTACATAGCCACCACAAACCAGCACGTGAGACGGAGATAATAGTAATTGTATATGAATAAGGTAATGGTGTGTCCCTTGTTTGTCAATATGTCGGACCTCTTGTGGCAGATAAACACACTACTATCACACACACACACACACACACACATACACCAACCAACCTACGTACTGTACCTTTCTATTTTATTCGTCCTTGATGTAACCAAAGTTCCTTAAGTTCCTATTCCACTGTCCTTTGGTCATTGAGGGAATATTTACTTCGTCCTTGGTATAACTTTTCCATCGTCCTTAGGTCACTGAGGGAATATTTACTTCGTCCTTGATGTAGCCTAACTATTCCACCGTCCTTAGGTAGGTCACTGAGGGATTCGTTCGTGTCCTTTACTTCTCTGTCTACATGTTGGATGAAAGAAGATTATATTGGTTAAGAAGACAGTATACTTTTGGTACATTGGAGTGCCTTGAGTCCTCCAAAGAATTCCAGGAAATAGGATCAGATTTAAACAAATAATGGTCACCTGTTGATTGAAATAGTTTGGAGGAATCAGTTGCTCCAGATTGTCCAACACTGTACTATATATACTCCTTTAATTAAGGGAAGTAACGTGCTGTAGGAAATTATGGGGCTCTGTCGATTCCTCCAAGATATCCCAAGCAACAGAAAAATCCCTCCACATAGACTGTACAGACGTGTTTTATGATAGAGTTTGGAGGGCTACATGTGCTCCAATTTGACCACAACAAGCAACAACTGAGACTTTTACTGACCACGTTTTGTTACTTTTTCTTCTTATTCAAGTAAAACGAATTATTGATTTTTACGCCGTTGACCTCATTAGCCTACCTGTCTCAGTATGTCAAACAGAAACATCTTGATATTACTTACCCAGTAAGATCACACACACACACACACAGACACACATACGCACACACACACACACACAAACACACACACACATACAAAGCATCTTCATATCATTTACCCAGCAACACACACACACACACACACACACACTGACTGTAGAGGCTGTGAGAGGAGACAATGAGAGTATAAACGTGTACTTCCCTGATAATTCGGATAAGAACAATAGTGGTGATATTTGCTTAACGACACACGACACTGAGTAGGAGGTAAGGGGCAAGTATATAGGTTACATAGTGTGGGTGGTAAATCTGGAACAACTGATTCCTCCAAACTATTCCAAGCAACAACAAGCCATCATTATATTCGTTCATATGGTCCTGTTTCCTGGCATACTTTGGAGGAATCAAGACACTCCAATGTATCCCCTTGATTAAACCTTATACATATAGTAGGCCCTACATATATAAAAGAGACAGAGGAACTACCAGGACCACAGTCGACACTTGGAAACCACCAGAGACGGAAGGAAGGAAGGAAGGAAGGAAGGAAGGAAGGAGGAGGAAGAGAAGGAAGGAAGAGAAGGTGTCACTGTATATTATCAAAATACGGTATATCTCTCTGTCCTGGCCCTACTCTTCCTTAATTCCACGACACCAGCAAGCAAGGAAGGAAGGAGGAGGAACAGAAGGAAGGAAAGAAGGAAGGAAGGAAGGAGGAGAGACTTTAGATCAAAACACAGTCTTATAATTCTTTGGTCTCACTCAATTCTAATTTTGAGTCCCCAGCAAGAAAGGCAGGAAGGAAAAGTAGGCGGCCCTGTCCATCAAAACACAACAGTCTCTACCTCTGATTCTACTCTTCTCTGCAACACACACACCAGACTCTTTTCTCTGGTCACACTCTTCTCTGCAACACACACACACACACACACCAGACTCTTTTCTCTGGTCACACTCTTCTCTGCTACATACACACACACACACACGCAGAATGAGGGTAGTACTGTTATCGTTGGTTATACAAGCGTCTCTCACACCGGGTCATTCTGCCTCGTCACATCTCATCCCTCCAGTTATATTAGGTGTGTGGTGGACTTGTTTTATAGGAGAGAGAGAGAGAGAGAGAGAGAGAGAGAGAGAGAGAGAGAGAGAGAGAGAGAGAATTACCCCTCTTGATTAAAAATGCTATCGTCGTCCTTTTTATTGTTTACAGTATCCTCCTGAAATGGCGTCCCCATCTTCTTTTGTTTAAGTTACATCTCCTGCTAAAGTATCGTAGTAGTCGTAGTCGTCATCGTTTATCTTTTTATATTTATTGCAGTGCCTGGTGATGGAGGATGTCAGATAGAGGCCCGTGTGGACTCTACCTTCACCAACACACACCCACACTGTCGCCTCAAGCCTCACCAATGGGTCAATATTTGGTTCGAGTCGGGTTATATCGTGGATCCTAAGGATGAAGACTTTAGGTGCTGGGTGAGTATGTGTGTGTGTGTGTGTATGCGTGTATTGTAGGTGTAAGATGGTAAGCTCCCTCCCACCCTGCCCCCCCCCCCCTTACACACACACACACACACACACAATATGATGTTTTTAAGTACTGGGTGAATAGATGTTAAATGGTAGAGCTACACAGAGAGATAGAAAAAAAAATCTATATAACTAACAACTAACCAACCCAACCAACAAAAAAAAAAAAAAAAAAAAATCCCACCCCAAGTAACCACCACCAACTCATATAATAATTGTGTTCCTCCTGTACACACACAGCTGGACTACATCTCCTTGGTATACAACAACACCACCCGACACACCACCAGTCAACCTGGCGTACAGACTCGAGTACCTGGCTTCGGAAACACCACCACCGTTGAGACTCTGAACCCCGAACTCACCTCCTTCTACTCCTTCCGTTACCTGGCTGAGGTGGTGGAGGCGTTGGTTCATACACTCGGCTACCAGAGGGGACACACGGTCAGGGCAGCACCGTATGATTTCCGTAAAGCACCCAGTAAGGACACAAACATACAACATTTTTTTTTTTTTTTTTTTTTTTTTTTAAGCACAGAGTAAGGACACAAACATGCAAGATTTTTTTTTTTTTTTTGAAAAGCACAGAGTAAGGACACAAACATACAAGATTATGTGTGTGTGTGTGTGTTTTTTTTTTTAAGCACCGAGTAAGGACACAAACATACGCCCATCCTGTATGTCTCTCTCTCTCTCTCTCTCTCTCTCTCTCTCTCTCTCTCTCTCTCTCTAATCCCTTTTCCCTCTCTCCCCCACCACCTGGACCAACAGACGAGCAGGTCGAGTACTTGACACACCTACACACCCTAATAGAAGACACCTACCACAGTACAGGGGGTCGACGTGTGGTGTTGGCAGCTCACAGTCTGGGCGGCTCATTGGTTCTCTACTTCCTCAAACAACAACCTCAGGAATGGAAGGATCGTTACTTGGAGGCTCTCGTTACCTTGTCTGGGGCTTGGGGAGGAGGGGTGAAGGCTGTCAAAGTATATGCTGCAGGTAAAGGGAGGGGAAAAGGGAAAAGTGGGAAAGGGGAAAGGGAGAGAGAGGTTTTAGATGCATGCTTATGGTGGGTATATAATTATTATATATAGGAAAGACGAAACAAGAAGGGGATGCTGTAAAAATGCATGCTCCTGTAATAATAATAATAATAATAATAATAATAATAATAATAATAATAATAATAAACCCCTCCCTCGTCCCATTTTTCCTGCAGGTGATAATCTTGGGTCAACTTACATCGACCCTCTCAAGATTCGTGCCGAGCAAAGGTCAACCCCGAGCCTGGCCTTCCTCCTGCCCTCCCGAGACCTGTGGAGTCCCGAGGAGGTCATAGTCACCACCACAACAAACAACTACACGGCACATTCCTTCAGGGAGTTCTTAGGGTGGGTTGGTACAGTGTTTCTTTAATTATACTCACATCACTAAAGCCATCTGACATACACTGTAATATAACATTCATTCATCCATTCCTTAACTCACTCACTCACTCACTGAATCATCCATCCCATCACTCATCCATTCTATCGTTTCCCTTGTTCCCAGAGTACTAGAACTGCTTGACACATGGTAGGCCTACTGTACATTCACTCATTCATCCATTCCTTCATTCATCCATTCTATTTTTTTCCTTGTTCCCAGAGTACTAGAACTGCTTGACACATGGTAGTCTTCCCTTGTCCACAGATCACTGAAGTTGCCTGATGCCTACAACATGTACCTTGACACCCGAGACCTGCTGAAGGGAGCACCTCCTCCAGGTGTACCAATCTATTGTCTATATGGTGTTGGTATACCTACTGTGGAAAAGTGAGTGTGTGTGTGTGTGTGTGTGTGTGGAGAGAGAGAGAGAGAGAGAGAGAGAGAGAGAGAGAGAGAGAGAGAGAGAGAGAGAGAGAGAGAGAGAGAGAGGTGTGAAGGAGTGGTACTGCACATAATAATCATATGGAAGGCTCAACATAACAGAATTAAATAATATACCAATAGTAGTGGTAATGAATGTAAATAAATATATAACACAATTCGTGACTGAACAACACTTTACACCCAACGTATATATATATATATATATATATATATATATATATATATATATATATATATATATATATATATATATATATATATATATATATATATATATATATATATATATATATATGTATGTATCCTTCCCTCTTGTTCTCCAGACTGACGTACACAGATGAAGACTCTTTTCCCGACCATCCCACCTTGACTTATGGTGATGGTGATGGCACCTTGAATATAAGGAGTGCTCAGTTATGCAAGAAGGTGAGGTTGTGTGTGTATACATATTATTCCTCATTGTCATATATGAGGAGTTTAAGTTTATATTTAATTCCCCATTTTTATATATTTAATTTGTTTATTTTATTCCCCATTTTCATATATAAGGAGTGTTGGGTTATGTATGTAAGAAGATGAGTCGTGTTGGTGTGTGTTTAGGTTTATATCTTATTCTCCCTTTTGATATATATATTAATTATTTGTTTTTGATTGGTGGAAATAAGTATACCTGTCTCTCAATAATATTCCATTTTTTCTTCTTCTATTTTTACATGGAGAAATAAACCAAGAAAATTAAAAAAAAAAAATATTACACGACTAGGTAGCCAATACATATCGACGGATTTTTGTTGGTATTAATTAATATATTTGTGTATAAATTTCTTCACTAGTTCATTTATTACTCTTTTTTTTCCAGTGGGTGGGTAAGCAGAAGGAGCCAGTGGTAGTGAAGACATTCCCTAAAGTAGAACACATGGAAATTGTCACGTCAAGGAAAATTATTAACTACATCCTCGATCTACTGAAAGGAATTACGGAAAGGAACGAGGAGGAATGGAGGAAGAAGAGAAGGTATGACGAAGAAAGGGTAGGAGGAGGAGGAGGAGGAGGAGGAGAAAACATGGATGAATGGGAAGATGGAGAATGGGGAGTACATGAAGGAAAATTTGTTAGGGATTATGTAAAGGAAGAAAAGAAAGAGGAGGAGAAGAAAATGAGAAGAGATGATGAAGTAGGAGAAGAAGAAGAAAGAAGAAAAGTGAAAGGAGAAACAAATATGGAAGAAGAGAATGAGGAGGAGGAGGAGGAGGAAGGGGAGGAGGAAATAAAGAAAATAGAAGAGGAAGAAAAGAAACAAGATGTAATGAAAGAAAATGACATGACACACATACATAGACTCAATTCATCCCAAGGTTTAAGATTTGTTATTGATGTGCTGAAGAAAATAGAGAAAATGAGAATGACGGAGGAGGAAAAGGAGGAAAAGATGAAAATAAGAAAGAAGTGGAAAGAAAATTAATAAAGGAGAGGGATGAGAATAACAGAAAGGGAGGAAAGGATGAAGAGAAGAAAGAAATGGATAGAGAATAAAAGAGGAAGAGGAAAATATGAAAAAAAGAAAGAAATGGAAAGAAAGAGAATAAATAACAGAGGAAGAGGAAAGTAGATGAATAGAAGAAAGAGAATGAGAGAAAAGGATAAAATAATGAAGATAATTATAGAGAAAGAGGAAGGAATAAAGAAAATGAGAGAACAGAAGGAAATAATAAATAAATATAATGAATAATAAATAATAAATAATACAGGAATATGAATAAATAACAACACAATAATTATCCTGTCTCACACTTGATGTTTGTATGTTTGTATGTATGTATGTATGTAGCTCGTTTAATTCACTTATGTTACATTGGAGTGCCTTGATTCCTCCAAAGTATGCCAGGCAACAGAACCAGATGGAACTTAAATAATGGATGTTCTGTTGCTTGGAATAGTTTGGAGGATTCAGTTGCTCCAGATTTACCAACAGAAAATGTCCCCCTTAAATAATAATAATAATAATAATAATAATAATAATAATAATAATAACTTTGTATAAGACCTAAATACTTATTATTATATACCGGTGTGTTTAGAATATTATTTTTGTAATTTTGATTTTTTTTTTTTTTTTCATTTATTATTATTTCTTTAGGGATCGTGTTACATGAAAATAAAAATATGGAAAAAAAATCAAGTGAATTGTTTGCATAACAGAGAGAAAATAAAAAAAAAACCTTATTGGTAACACTGATTTAATTAAGTGGTGTGTTTCCTGGCATTGATTGAAGTCTCTCTCTCTCTCTCTCTCTCTCTCTCTCTCTCTTTATCCTAATAATTATTTATCTCTACTTTCATTCCTTTCTCTCTCTCTCTAATTATCTATCTACCTATCAATCTCTCTCTCTCTCTATCTCTCCATCTATCTACCAAACCCTCTCTATATATTTACCCGTTTCTCTCTATTCATCTATCTACTATCTCTCTCTATATATGTATAACTATCTATCTACTCATCTCTCTCTCTCACTCTCTCTCTCTCTCTCTCTCTCTCTCAGGAAGTGGGTTTGTATACACTGTGTATTTGTGTTTATCATTAGGCTTGGTTGAATTTGATAGGCCTTGAATTTTCATAGCGTTGTGTGACGTGATTAGCCAACTTTTCAACACGAGAGAGAGAGAGAGAGAGAGAGAGGGAGAGAGAGATGATCCAGACAGTGAGAGGAAGGACACAAGGACACAAGGACAAGGACAGAGGGATGCTGCTAATATATAAAACAACTGGTGGCATGGACGGAGGCGCCAAATAACGGTGCTCTCTGTTATTGTTTACAAGTGGTGCCGGGATACGAGCCTAAAATATTTCCCCCTAACGAGGAGTAGGATGCCATGTGGGAGAATTATGGCTGTGGGCAGTTGTGTTTTGGTATGTTATTTACAGTATATTTATATTCATACGTATAATTGTTGGAGTGTTGTGTTGTTTCAGAGTATATTTGTCGTTTAATTTTCGTTCTGATTGTGTACAAATACTAGAATATGATTATGTGTCTGTTGACGTGTTCATATTTACAACAGATAGTATTTACACACTTAATTAATATCCCACTGTAATAACACTAATCATTCCGTAAGAGAAACATTTTACATAACACAATATACAGAGCAACTTTCTCATAGTGTAATTTTCTTTAATTAATAGCTACTACATAATATAATTAATCTGTTATGTATTAGAATATGCATTATTATTACTAACTATTCATACCACTTCAGTGTTGGTAATTCTGGAGCAACCTATTCTTCCATACAATTCCAAGCAACAGAACATCACTATTTTTGTTCATCTCAGGTCTTGTTTCCTGGCATACTTTGGAGGAATCATGACACTCCAATGTAAGAAGAGTGAATTACCCCCTTAAGGTGATTATTATTATTAGTTGTTTTACCTTCCCTTTCTTTTCCCTGTGTAGGTGTGTTTGCTTTCCCTGGCAGCCCTGACTATGGTGGTGGCAAGCCTGGGGAATCAATGTGCCGAGCAAAACACAAAAAATAACGACGATGATGTAAATATAAACACAAGAGACAACGACGTCAATGTAAACACAACCAACACCACTGCAGAAAACGACGACGACGTGAATATAAACACTCGTGACGCCGATTTTGGACATAAAATACGTTCCAGTTTGAGTGAACTCAGTGAAGGCTTCCATACCAACAATGACACCTTAGATACAGTGGGGAAAGTACAGGAAAAACTTATTCAACACCTCAGTACTCGTATACACACCGGTAATCCACGCGTCACTCGAAAAACAATTGCAAATCTGACAGAAAAATTCCCTATAAACACAAGTGATAAACACGTGGGAAATACAAGTGACAATCTGGCAGAAAAAAATAACAGAAGTGATATAAGTGATGTAGAGTTGAGGGGGAAAACAAGTGACAGTCATGTGGAAGGAGAGAACGTAAACAACCACTCTTCCAGCACACCGTTGAAAAAGAAAAGAGAAGAGGAGGTCATGGAACATCCTCTTGCCTTTCTTGAGCAAAACCCTGATGCAAAATCGTACAGGTTACTAACGCCAAGTAACAGAGGTATGGAAATAGAAGATGGTGACGGGCGAGAGGCAGGAAAGTTTATTTTGACAG
This sequence comes from Petrolisthes manimaculis, assembly GCA_034508575.1. Lineage (NCBI taxonomy): Eukaryota > Metazoa > Arthropoda > Malacostraca > Decapoda > Porcellanidae > Petrolisthes > Petrolisthes manimaculis. The sequence continues at coordinate 142,915 of JAWZYT010001572.1, read as the reverse complement.
GAGAAAGTGAGGACGAGGAGGCAGGGGAAACGGGCCTAATATTGGATGAACTTGAGACAGCCTTCCGTACTGCCTATAAATTCCTCTTGGTACCATCTCGTAAAAATGGACGTATTGATGAAGATGATGATGATGATGATGATGATGATGGTGATGGTGATGATGTTAATGATGACGATTTGCACCACCACCAACACTCACCATCACCACTACAGTTCCTTCCCTTCACCACACTCCAACCTCCATCACTTCCCTCCACCATCACCACCAGCTCTACATCATTAATCTCCACTTACAATATACCTTCAACTACTACTACTACGAATACTACTCTTACTATTACTATTCCCAATTTTAATTCTCCTCCACCTCTTCCTCCACCTACTACTACTACTACTACTACTACTACCTGGACTAACCTTGCGTATCGTGAAGCAAAGCAGACAACACAAGGACTATACACACCTCCAGATAAAGACGTAAGTGTGTTTGTGTGTGTGTGTGTATTAGGCAGCAACATGGGCAAAAATATCTACTCATATCTGTAACATCCTGGAAAGTATGAAAAATAAATATAAAAATCGCTACACTTGATATCCAAATTATGTTGATATCTATAACATGTTTCTTATCTTCATGGCTGGGTGCTTCAATATGGCTCCCCCCCCCCCTTATGGCTTCACAACAATTCCAACATGGCTTCATCCCATCGTGGCTTCATCAGTACCACTTTTCATACACCGTTGGAGACCCTCGTCGTTTACTACACTTTGGTCATCATGAGGAGAGAGAAGGAGGGACTGAAGGCACCGTGTATGGACAGTATCATGTTCGCCTTCCCAACGGTGTCACTCAGGTCAGTTAAGTAGTTATAACATATCTATTTATTATGAACACAGGTCAGTTAAGTAGTTATAACATAGGATATCTATAAACACAGGTCAGTTAGTTTCACAGGTCTGTTTGGTGGCTATAAATGGCGCTACAGGTCAGTTATGTGGCTATTAATAGTGTCACAGATCATTCAAGTAGTTAGTTAGTTATAATCACAGGTCAGTTAGTTATAGTTTGTGGTTATAAATGGCATCACAGGTCAATTAGATAGCTATAAACACAGGTCAATCAATAAGTTATCTATAAACACATGTCAATCTGGTATTATATCACTCATAATTATATTGTTTTATTTGTTTATTTATTTATTTATTTAGGTGCATGTTTTATCCCATTTCAGGTTGTCCAATACCAAGCTGATTCCTTCGGTTACCATCCCACCATTACTTACCACAGGGAGGAAGAAGATATAATACAACACCAACTAAGGGAATACAGTCTTACAAATGATCAAACACTCCTTATCAAACCAAGGGGCATTTTCCCGCCAACAACAAGTTTCCCGCCAACAACAAGTTTCCCGCCAACAACAAGTTTCCCGCCAACAAGAAATTTCCCGCCAAAATCATCATCTTTACCCAACAACTACTACCACCATCACTACCACAACACTGCACTACCATCTACTACCACTATCCGAAACCACCACTATACTTCACTACCTACCACTGTTACCACTATCCAAAACCACCACCATCTCCCTATAACAACTAGGCCTACCACAATCACAGCTTCGACTTATGGATTCGAATCATCTTACAGAGTACTCGAAACCCCAAACCTTCCACCCCATCACATCAAATATTACATAGACAATTTTTCAGATGTATTCTTTACTTCTGATACTTTTTCTGCTACATATAAGGCTACATCTGCTACTGCTACTACTACTACTACTACTTATAGACATACTGTTACTTCTGCTACTTTTACTACTTCTACTTCTTCGGGTTCGTCTCGTTATTACCCTATACATTCCCCCGTCCTTCATCCTCCAACCTCATATTTCCTCCGACGGTACAGTAGAGTGTTGAAGTGATCCAACCTCCAGTCAGTCTTCCTTCGTCCTTGGGTTAATATTACTAAGACTGTGATTTACTCCGTCTTATACAGGTGTGAGGTCGAATCTGGGTTTGGGCAAGTTTTCTTTTTTTTTTTTTTAGATTAACAATTCAGTAAGAGAGAGAGAGAGAGAGAGAGAGAGAGAGAGAGAGAGAGAGAGAGAGAGAGAGAGAGAGAGAGAGATTCTTTATATAGCTCTACAATTTTATAGTAGAGAGAGCGAGAGAGAGAGTAGGCGTATGTATGATAATAATTATATCTATATTTTTATTGTCAATATAGATTCATTTACATATACATATATAATAATTCCCTTTTGTATTAACACACACACACACACACACAAACAAAACTATTAGATCACAAACACCTCACCTCCCCTCTCTCTCTCTCTCTCTCTCTACACACACACAAACCATCCCATAAGGCCTAAATTGAAACTAATTATATAATATTATGTTACACACTAAAACCTTCACAAATTATATATATATATATATTGTTTTGTTTTTTTGTGACATTTCCGTTTTTTTATTCTATTGTCTTCCAAATAAAATATATCTTATTTATATGATCGGAAGTGCTCGAATATATATCAGTATATTTCGACAGGTTAGATGAGGTCATGTCAGACTATGGTATGCAAGGTCAAATCACGAACACATTTGGTTTAGGTTATGCTAGGTTATGCTAGGTTAGATTGAATGAGATTAAGTTATATTAGGATATGCTAGGTTAGTTTGGATTAGATTAGGTCAGGTTAGGTCAGGGCAGGTCAGATCTATACACACACATACATTAGGTTAAGTCAGGTTAGATTAATGTACTTAAGATTATTATGTTATGCAAAGTTACATCACGAACACAATTGCTTAGGTTAGGTTAGGTTAGGTTAGCCTACATTAAGGTTAAAATCAGATCACAAACAACATACTATACACTAAGGGCCATAGGCAAGAAAATTCATGGTGTATACGATGGTGTGGTACCGATATGATGGACACACACACACACACAAACACATAAGATGGATTCACACATAGGTAACAGTAGGATGATAGCCCGTGTGGTCTGCGTAATAATCCACTATCTGTCTTCTACCGTCGGGGAGGTCAACGAAATAACGCCCCTCTGTCCTGTGGCCCTTACGCTGCTCCCTGTGCCCGTGGCTGACGACGAAGGCGCTGGAGGAGGAGGAGGACGGGGACTCAGAGGAGGAGGAGGAGGAGGACGTGGTGGAGGCCTTGGTGTTTGTTTTGAAGGGTCGTCGAACCTCATATGTGAAGTGGTAGTCGGTGTTTTTTTCCTGTTGGGGTGAAAAAACGAAAAATGGGGTGGATTTTAGTATGTGTCAGAGAGAGAGAGAGAGAAAGAGAGAGAGAGAGAGAGAAATAGGACTGTACATGTATAGGTATTCGCTACAGTTTAGAACTACTACCAATATCACAACAACAACAGCAACAACAATCACTACTATTACCACCACCACACCACTACAATTATCACAACAACTGCAGCAACAACAACCACTACTATTACCACTACTACAATTATCACAACAACTGCAGCAACAATCACAAACCACTTAACCTCTCTCCCTCAAATTGAATGTAAAATGGAGAGTTGGAAAATAAAAAATAGGAACAATAAAAAAATACACGGTACAATATTGAAAGAGTAATTATTATTATTAAAGATAACACAATAGACAAAGGAGTATCATTATTACTTAAGAAGATAATTATAAACACCTTCACTTGGGATTTGGGGGAGGGAGAGAGGGAGGGAGGGGGAGTAGTAGCTTGGAAGGGAAGGGGAGGGTAGGGTGGGGGGATGGATTGAAGGAGTGAGGTGGTGGAGGGGGGAGGTGGGGAACGGGGTCAGTGGGGAGAGAGAGAGAGAGAGAGAGAGAGAGAGAGAGAGAGAGAGAGAGAGAGAGAGAGAGAGAGAGAGAGAGTGTGTGAGAGAGAGAGAGTGTGTGTGTTTGAGAGAGAGAGAGAGAAAGAGAGAGGGGGCTGTTGAACACTTAGTCACTAATAAATGAATAAATAAATAAATAAATAAGAATAAATAAAAAAATCTAGACTCACTATCCTACATGGTTTTGTTTACTCCTGTGTTCTTACCCCACGAGAGAAGCTGCTGGGATGTTGTTGTTGCCTTGGAGACACTGCTTTGACACCCTCAGAACTCTCCCCTTTGATGCTGCTGGTGGATGGAGATGAAGGAACACTCGATCTGGACCTCAAGAACACCTCTGGGCTGGACTGGTGTTGGTGGTAGTGGTGTTGTTGTTGTTGGTGGTGCTGTTGTTGTTGGTGTTGTTGTTGGTGATGGTTTTGTTGATGTTGTTGTTGTTGGTGTTGTAGTTGGTGTTGTTGTTGTAGTTGGTGTTGTTGTTGTTGTTGGTGTTGTAGTTGGTGTTGTTGTTGTTGGTGTTGTTGTTGTTGGTGTTGTAGTTGGTGTTGTTGTTGTTGGTGTTGTTGTTGGTGGTGTTGTTGTTTGTGTTGGTTGTTTTCTCGGGAGGTGGAGGAGGACCGGTGTTGGATGGAGGGAAGGGGAGGAGAGAGGTCACTATTGATGTAGGTGCTGTAGGAGGAGGGAGAGAGGAAGGAGGAAGAAGAAGAAGAGCTAGGGCGGAACGAAGAGGAGGTGGAAGACGAGGGATGGAGGAAAGAGGAAGGAGCACGAGTGGAGAATCTGACGGAGGAAGTAGGAAAACGTTCGGGGGAGTCGTCGATGGTGAAAGTAGTGAGAGGGACACGTTTAGGGGAGTCGTTGAAGGTGAGAGCAGGGAGAGGGACACGTTTAGGGGAGTCGTTGAAGGTGAGAGCAGGGAGAGGGACACGTTCAGGGGAGTCGTTGTAGGTGAGAGCAGGGAGAGGGACACGTTCAGGGGAGTCGTTGTAGGTGAGAGCAGGGAGAGGGACACGTTCGGGGGAATCATTATTATTTCTGAGGATAATGGGTCGAAATCCTCCCCGAGTATTTTGGTCAATAATTAGTGGTACTCGTTCTTGGGAATCATCAAACCTAAGTGAGGGATAGTTATTGCGTCCTTGGATGAACCTGGTTTGAGAGGAATGTTTTATATGACCTTCAGAAGACGAGGAGGACTGTGGGAAGCGACTGGGTGAAGTGATGGGTCTGAAATACGTGGGATGAGTGACGGGTGAATTGAGACGTTGGAACAGTCTTGGGTGTAAGCTGTGTGACGGGGAGAAAGAATGCTTAAAGGAATCATTATCATCATCATCAATACCGTGGCTATCAGAGTGTGAGAGGCTACTGCTGATGCTGAAGAAGGTGTTGGAAGGAGGGAACACCTCGTTGGATATGTCGAAGGGATCAACAAACACTTCCCTGGAATCCTCAAATGAACCAGATCGGAAAGGTAGGGAAGGCTGACCGTAGGATTGAGACGGAGGAAGGTATGACTTTGAAGGATGCTCAGAGGATTTGGAAGGAGGAGGGCCGTAGGATTGGGAAGGAGGAGGACCGTAGGATTGAGAGGGGAGACCGTGGGACCGTGACGAAGGAATGGACTGACTGGCGTAGGTGGAATAGGAGGAGAAGAGATCATTTTCGTCTGAGGTTGAAGAGGCAAAGGTGGGCCTGATGGAAGATGCAGAAGTGTGTGTCGAAGGAGAGGAAGCAGACGAAGATGATGGTGGTAAGTAGGAAAGGGAGAGAGGTGAATGAGAGGGAGAAGGAACAGAATAGGATGAAGAAGAAGAGGATGGAGAAGGACTGGTGGGAAAGGAAGAAGGGGAAGAATGACTGCTGGAAAAGGAGGAGGAGGAAGAAGGTTTGGAAAAGGAGGAAGAAGAAGATGGTGAATGCCTGGAAGATGAGGAAGAAGGTCTGGAAAATGAGAATGTAGAATGACTGGAAGAGGAGGAAGAAGGTCTGGAAAAGGAAGAAGAAGACCCTGTTGACTGAGATGTTGGTGTGAAGGGATAGACTCGACCACCTCTACCCAAAGGTCTGAAGGAATGGGGACGTGTGGCCAGCTGGTGATTGATGGAAAACTCGTCACTGTTCTTGTTGTTGTATTCGTCACTGTTGTTGTTGTTGTTGTATTCGTCCCTGTTGTTGTTGTTGTTGTATCCGTCACTGTTGTTGTTGTATTCGTCTCTGTTGTTGTTATTGTTTTCCAGTGAGTCTAGTCGATGTGGCAGAGTTCGGCCTTGACACACACCCACCACCAACACCATCATTACCACTATTACCAACTGTTGAAGAAAATTATTTATTAACATATATACGTATGAGTGTGTGTGTGTTATTATCGTCTATGTATGTGTATTGTTGTTGTATAATTATGTACAGTTGAAGCTGGTACGGCTCGTTACTTGTGAGGTGGCTACAAAAGAAAGGAAAGTGAAAAAAGATGTAGTTTGTTGATATTCGGACAGTAGAATATTATTACTGTCTGCTTGTCAACAAACTATAACTTTTGCTCACCTTCCTTCCCGTTGTAGGTATCTCATAAGTAGCGAGGCGTACCAACTGTACATACAAGTGTTATTGTTGTCGTATAGTGTATAGATTTGTATTATGGCATATATATATATTATTAATTTATGCTGAAATTACCACACACATTCCTTCATTCCCTCAGACACATTAATTAAGGTGGGAATTCACTTTTGTTACATTGGAGTGCCATGATTCCTCCAAAGTATACCAGGAAACAGAGAACCAGATGAACAAAAATAATGGTGCTCTGTTGCTTGGAATAGTTTGGAAGATTCAGCTGCTCCAGATTTAGCAACACAATATTTTCCCCTTAACGTAACACTGGAAACAAAGATAAGGTAACGTGAGATCATAATTAACCTTATTATTGTTGCTATTGTTGTTATCTATGATGTGTTTTTATTTACGTAGATGTTATCAACGGTACACACGGAGGGCTGATAACAGAGGGAGGGAAAGTGAGAGTATACAAAAAGAGTGTTTGTTCTGCTACAGTAAACACGTACTATTGTATTACACACTGTAGTACTTTCTGTGTTACGACGAGATGTGATAGTGACGTGTATAAACAAGCTATATAGGTGTCGCCATCTAGTGGGACAGAAGAGAAGCAACGAAAGCATCTTGAATCGTCACCACTGTCTCATCTAGAACTAATAAAAACTTTCCTCAACCACGGCCCAATTAACCCATGCATACAGCCCCATTAGTCTTGAAAGTTTGGAAAGATTGGAGCGCCTTGATTCCTCCAAACTCTATCAGTAAACAGGACTAGATGGGCAAAAATAATGGGGTTCTTCCTGTTGCTTGGAATAGTTTGGAGGAATCATTTACTCCATATTTTAATTAAGGGGAAAATTTTGTGTTTGTAAATCTGAAGAAACTGAATCCTCCAAACTATTCCTACCAACAGAACACTATTATTTTTGTTCTTCTGGCCCTGTTTCCTAGCATACTTTGGAGGAATAAATGCACTCCAATGTACAAAAAAAAAAAATGACCACCTTAAGGGATACTTTGGAGGGCCTTAACTCCTTCAGTGTCTGCCGGGAAACAACAAGACCTGATAAATAAATATAAAGGTGGTTTGTTGCTTAGAGAGGAATAGTTTGGAAGGTGTTGCAGGACTATTAGGCGTGACTGTACACAATCTTGACTGACTTAATTAAGGGCCCACGTGATGTAGTCAGAAAATTGGAGGTTAGTGAGTCCTTCAAATATTGCCATGAAACACCACCTATATGGAAGGAGCATGTTTCGTGGTATGGTTAGGAGGAATCAGAAGCCTCCAATTTTCATACACGATCACAGGGTCTTTATGATAAACTATAGACAACTTTGCATAGCTGAGGTCGAGTTGTAAATATACTTAAATAAAACTGTCTTGAAACGATTTAAGAAACCAATCGTCTTAACACTTGTTGTAAATAAATCTATAGTATTGTGTTGAGACGAGAGGCAAATGTTTTTTTCTGGCTTGAAATTCGGTGTAAACAAAACTACAAATGTAAACAAACGTGATTGGCTGGGACGAGAGGAAAACAAAGTGTAAACAAACGTGATTGGCTGGAACGAGAGGAAAACAAAGTGTAAACAAACGTGATTGGCTGGGACGAGAGGAAAACAAAGTGTAAACAAACGTGATTGGCTGGAACGAGAGGAAAACAAAGTGTAAACAAACTTGATTAGCTTAGGACGAGAGGAAAACAAAGTGTAAACAAACTTGATTGGCTTGAAACTCAATGTAAACAAACGTGATTGGTTTGAGACGAGAGAAAAACTAAATGTAATCAAATTTAGCCTGTTTGTTTGTTTGTTATTTTTACTTATAACGCCTATCGACTTCATAAAGGTCATTGAGGCGATTTAATTATGTGTGTGTAGAAGTGTACATGTGTGTGTATGTGTAGAAGTGTATGTGTGTGTATGTGTAGAAGTGTATGTGTGTGTATGTGTAGAAGTGTGTGTATGTGTAGAAGTGAACGTGTGTGTATGTGGAGAAGTGAACGTGTGTGTATGTGGAGAAGTGTATGTGTGTGTATGTGGAGAAGTGCATGTGTGTGTATACAGAAAAGTGTACGTGGGAAAGTGTACGTGTGTGTATGTGGGAAAGTGTACGTGAGTGTGGTGTGTGTATGTGGGTGTAGGCCTATATATGTGTGTTCTCCTCCCACAACACTCAATCAACTTGGCTTGCTTGGGACTACATAAAACCCAAATGACAACAATCCCGACTACAGCCACAAACTAAATGTAAACAAACTTGATTGGCTTGTGGGGACGAAATGAAAACCAAACCCATGACTTGCCTTCATGTTGACACGTCGGGGGTGAAGTGACGTCTCTGGGGAAGTTGGCCTCTCTGTTATATTAAGTAGCCTACAAATACCTTTCCCTCCCTCCCTCCCCCCCCCCCCCACACACACACTGTCTGTCTCACCCTGGCCCCTCCCACTCCTCCTTTCTATCTATTCCTACATCCCCCCCTCCCTCCCCACCCCATTCGACCTTTTCACACTGCCCCCTGCCCTGCCCTTCCCCTCTTCCTTATTTTTCTCCTCCAGCTGAAGAGAAGAAAAAAATTGACTTGGGTTCAAAGGGGAGCCAAAACTCGAAAAGTATTGCCCACATATTTAAGAGAGAGAGAGAGAGAGAGAGAGAGAGAGAGAGAGAGAGAGAGAGTGAGAGTTGACGTGTGCGTTTTGCAAGAGAGAGAGAGAGAGAGAGAGAGAGAGAGAGAGAGAGAGTTAACGTGTGCGTTTTGCAAGATACGATTGAGTGACAGATCTAAAGGAAAGGTTTACACACACCTTTGTCAGTCCAATATATCGAGACGTTATTTATCAGTACCATCATCACCATTTAACGTTGGAGTACAGTACTTCCACGTAAACAAACGTAACGTTGACAAATCTCTCTCTCTCTCTCTCTTGCAAAACGCACACGTCAACTCTCTCTCTCTCTCAAAACACACACGTTAACTCTCTCTCTCTCTCTCTCTCTCTCTCTCTCTCTCTCTCTCTCTCTCTCTCTCCGGAACTATTTAAGCGTCCCATCCACTCTATATTATTGTTTCCAAGTGTATGTAGCCTATCGTTGTTTATCATCTTTTTTACGGTGCCTCCTTTCCATTTCAGTGTATCTACCCTTCCGCATTCTTTTCTCCCCTCTTCCTCTTTCTTTCCTACTTATTTCTATTCTCTCTTTCAATGTCTTCTTTCTTTCCTTCCCTCTTCTACCCCACCATCTTTCTTTCATTCCTTCCCTCTTCCATCCCCCCATCTTTCTCTCCTTCCTTCTTCCATTATCCCATCTTGCACCCTTATCTTTCCATTATCCCATATTTCACCCTCTCTCTCCCTTTCCCTCTTCCATTTCCCTATCTTCCCCCATCTTTCTTTCATTATCCCATCTATCACCATCTTTCTTTCCTTCCCTTTTCCATTATCCCATCTTTCTCTCCTTCCCTCTTCCATTATCCCATCTTTCTCTCCTTCCCTCTTCCATTATCCCATCTTTCTCTCATACCCTTTTTCATTATCCCATCTTTCTCTCCTTCCCTCTTCCATTACCCCATCTTTCTCTCATACCCTCTTCCATTATCCCATCTCTCTTTCCTTCCCTCCATCTCCTTTTATATTCCATCCCCTATACGTGTACGTGGTGAGTGTACAGTACATACATTATATATCGATACAGAATTAGAGTCCAGAGGCATATATATGGGAGGAAGGAAGATATAATTGTGTTTTATTAATATCTTCTCAACGCAAGACGATTTTTTACAGACACACAACAAAACACAGGAGACGGAGGGAGGGTGAAAGAAAACATTTTAATATCGTATCCTAATAAATAGTGGTGATAAGTTTGGAGAATTTGATTCATCCAAACTATTCAAAGCAACAGAACAAACACCATTATTTTTGTTCAACTGGTCCTGTTTCGTAGCATACTTTGGAGGAATCGAGGCACTCCAATGTAACAAAAGTGAATTATCTCCGTAATTTATTTTATATTTGCTCCGTTTTTTATTTTATTATTATAGTTTTTACATAGTTTGAAGGAATCGGAAGCCTCCCAAAAATATTTAGGCCTATTATCCTTTTTTTCTTTGGAAGGTAAGTTGGTGAGTTACAGATTCCTCCAAACTATGCCACGAAACAGATAGATCTCTCATTAATGAAGGGGGTAGGACACTGTTCATGAATCTGGAGCAAATGATTCCTCCAATGTAGTCCAAGTAACAGGGTCCCATTATTTTTGTTCATTTGGTCCAGTTTCCTGGCACACTTTGGAGGAATCAAGGCACTCCAATGAACCAAAGGTGTACTATTCCATTAAGGTTGTCTGTTGCCTGGCATGGCTTGGAGGAATCAGCAGAGACCTTCCTAGTCACCAAAAAAACAAAAAAAAGAATCTCCCCATTTGTCACATCGGAGCACCATGATTCCTCCAAAGTATGCCAGGAAACAGAATCAGATGAATAAAAATAATTGTGTTCTGTTGCTTAGAATAGTTTGGAGGAATCAGTTGCTCCAGATGTATATACGACCAACACTACACTTCCCCGTTAATTAATTAAGGTAACCACACATCTCCACCTTCCTTTCCATCTGGCAGCCATCTTATCGGTATAGCACTATCTAACATAAACAAGAAGGGAACGGGCAAGGTTGTTGTTGTGGGCGGGAAGGTGTAGGTGTTTGGCGGGTTTGTTGGTGGGAAGGTGTAGGTATTTGAGAGTGTGGGCGGGAAGGTGTAGATTTTTGGCGGGTTTGTTGGCGGGAAGTTGAATGTCTGTGGATCATTGGTTGGCGGGAAGGTGTAGTAGGTATTAGAGAGTGTGGGCGGGAAGGTGTAAGTCTTCGGCGGATATGTTGGCGGGAAAGTGAAGGTCTTTGGAAGGGCTGTTGTTGTTTTGGTTTTGGTTTTGGCGGGAACAGCAGTGGGTGCGTTGGATGATATCGAGTGGTCATTGTTCTTTATATCCAGGTGGTTTGTTGATGAAAAACTACTGCTGACGAGACCAGCGTTGTTTACTTCATTGTTCTCACTCGCTGGGGTTTCATCCATGCTTTCGTAAAGATCGTGGGTTTCTTCAAAAACTCCCGAAGTTTCTGATTCAGAGCCAACATCCATGAAATAGGTAGATTTAACAAAGGGGGTTTCTTTAACTACAGAGGTTTCCGATTCAGCAACACCATCCATGAAAATATATGGAGATTTATCAAAAGTGTCGTGTATGTTTGTATTCCCAGAGGTGAGTGATGGCCAGATACTTGGTCTTCTCACTGATGGAAATTGATTGAGTCCGGTGCCACGCCAAGCGATGGGTCGAGGGTTCAGAAGCTCTTGTGGTGGGTTCAGAAGCTCTTGTGGTGGTGGCTCAAATCCCTGTTGGTTGGGTTCACTTCTATAAGTCAATGGGGTTCGACTCCTCCAGTGTTCGGTGTACTGTTCTTTCGCAGCTTTGAGTGAGTCATTCCAGTCGGTTCCAATTACAGTCTCCCGCTCTCTCTGCTGAATTTCTGGACCTCTCTGCCTCTGACGTCTTTTTGTCTGATCGTAGCTAAGATTTTCAACATTCCCGGACAACTGGTGGATTGGTCTACGTCGAAGTCCTCGTCTTGGTGGTGGTGGTGGACGCCTAGACGGAGCATCGAAGTAGTACTCGAAATCAACAGCGTCTTCTTCCTCCATTTTCTGAACCTCAACAAAGCTCCCAGAAGGCAAAGCAAACGGACGAGGCTCAACCATAACAACGCTATTCCTATTATTGGTGTATTCGTCATTCATGTACCCTCGGTCCGGATCTTGTTTATTTCGTTGTTGTTGGTCTCGAAGGACGATTTTGGCTGGAAGTTTTGGTGGAGCCACCGCTGGTGTTGGTCTGAAGGGATGCCGTTGGTCTGTTGACGTCTGGATTGTCCGTCGTCGTTGTTGTTGTTGTTGTTGTCTTCGGCGCAAAATCTGCTGGTGTTGTTGGTGACGGTGCCGTTGTTGTTGCTGGCGCAGAGTTTGCTGTTGTTGTTGTTGTTTCTGTTTCTTCCATTGCTGTGTCTGTTGTGCCACCCCTCGTTCCACAGTGTTGGCGAGGATCTCCAATATCCCATTTTTCCTGTCCTGTCTGCGGAGTGGATAAAGGAAGGTATATAATGATAAAGTAGGCAACCGTTTACACTAGAAATACCACACAAACAAATTACAACAGCAAGAATCCCAGGCGCTAATCATTGTACTACAAAACAAGCAAAATTACTCACAGAAGTGTAATATGTTAAGGGTTATTGATTGATTTGAAGATGAGAGAAGACCAAATTAGGACTGGAAGACCCTGAAGGACGGGAGAGGTGGTAGAGAGAAAAGGGACAACAAACACGAAAGAAACACAACAAAAGACGGGTAAGCCTAATAAGCTTAGAGTAAAAAAGTTCCTACAAATGAGAGAGAGAGAGAGAGAGTCAATCACTTCCTCTTGCGGGTCAATTAAAAAACACCAAGTCACCTTCGCACAATGAGTGACTGCAAGCTTTAATTTATTTGGTGATGAAGGTCAGTTGTTGGCGTTTCAGGACCAAAACAGCGGACAGCACCACCGCCCAGTTCAATAATGATACAACTATCGAGGCTTCTGGTACAAGGTCCTGTCTGTGTCTGCCTGCCTAGTTGTGGCCCATTGTGTGTGGCGCCAAGGTTGGAATGACACCCCGTTGAAAATAATGAATGGTTAGGTCGATTGTTTACATTGATCTCTGCATGTGCTTGGATCTGGGGCTCTCGGCAGTCGGCAGCGCTGGTGGATTGTGATGATTGTAGCCTACACTCCAAGATGAATACTGCCTGTTTAGTGTCGTGAATGAATGGGGTATTATGTACTAAATGAGTTCGAATGAATGTCAGGGAGAAAGAAGAAAACTGTACTCGGATGGAATGACCTTATGCCACAGAGGAAACAGATGAGGGACAACAAGCACGAAGGAAATAGAAGGAAATGAGGGACACTTGGAATGAATTAATGAAGAAAAGAAAAAAAAGACGAAGAGAGAAAGACTGATTGATTGATATTAGGCGTCACAACAGCGAGGTCATATAGCACCAGAGAAATATAATAGAAAGGTGAGACAGCAAGCATGAAAAAATTGGAAGGAAAAGAGGGATATTTGAAAAACTGAATGGGAGTGGCTGGGGCAGAAGGGGCGCATAAACCCTTAAAATATTGCCCACATCACTACAGAGAGAGAGAGAGAGAGAGAGAGAGAGAGAGAGAGAGAGAGAGAGAGAGAGAGAGAGAGAGAGAGAGAGAGAGAGTGTGTGTGTGTGTGTGTGTGTGTGTAAATAAGGCTGCATTGTCAATACACTAGACGATATAATTGCCATCATTAGTGTTATTATTCACACAATGAGAACAAATTATTACCATTAATTCCTTACGAGACGTTACTAATTAAAATGTGATATAATTACTGGTGTCTTGTGTAATACTCCAGTCAGTATCATATATTTCAACAACTGTCATTCCTTTCCTTCGTGTTTGTTTTACCTATTCATATACCTATCTCTTTATCTATCTACCTATTCATCTATCTATCTTCCTATCTCTTTATCTATCTACCTATTCATCTATCTATCTTCCTATCTCTTTATATATCTACCTACCCATCTTCCTATCTATCTACCGGCTATCCATCTATCAAACTTTATCCTTCAATCCATCTACCTATCTCTTTATCTATCTACCTATCTCTTCATATATCTACCTATCCATCAATCCATCCATCTACATGTTTCTTTATTCACCTATCCATCAACCTATATCTTTATCTATCTACCTATCTATCCATCTACCTATCTCTTTATCTATCTATCTACCTATCTATCCATCTACCTATCTCTTCATATATCTACCTATCCATCAATCCATCCATCTACCTGTTTCTTTATTCACCTATCCATCTACCTATCTCTTTATCTATCTACCTATCTCTTCATATATCTACCTATCCATCAATCCATCCATCTACCCGTTTCTTTATTCACCTATCCATCTCCCTATTTATTTGTCTATCGTATTATATACCTATTTTCTTTCATTTTATATTACACATTGCACTTACGGAGTGACAGATGAGTGTTGTTGTTGTTGTTGACTGTTGAGGTAGAATAGGAAGGCCAGCCACAGTACCACACCTGTCAACACCCACACCACCACCCACACCACACCACCCGTACTGACACACACACACACACACACACACACACGGGCGGGAATAAACATGAGTTGGTTAGTTAGTTGGTTAATAAATAATCTGATAGAAAAGTATAAATTTACTTCCAATAACCTAGATAATTAGGTAATAACGTATAGTATACTGTAACTATAAATATTTATACAAAATATTTATACTACACACGTATACAAACACACACGTGCGAGCAGTTGCAGTGAGTGAGAGCAGTTAAACAGAAAAATATTCAAAAATAAGCAAAACAAAAAATAATAATAATGTAATATATGCACGTTAATGTGTGCTTGTGTATGTGTAATCTCGGGTACTTACTCGTCACCCACTGAGAGCTCATAAAGGCGAGATTCTACAAGTCTTCCATTTGTTCCCGCACTTATCGCCTGGCTGACTTCTGTTCCCATTATCATCAGTACACCTGAAGAATAAAGATAATGTCGTTTTCTGTTTGCATTTTGACTAACAACAATGATTTGATATTTAAACAATCACTCAAATGTTTACCAGAGTCTTCAAATACGTCTTTACAAATTATTATCTTTAACACTCTTACCTTATATAATATGCAGGAGGTACAACAGCTAGATTATCAGCAGACAGATCGAGAGGAGTGTTGATAATAAATGTTCTTGTTTTTCAAATTGGTATATAATTAATGACAGATATTAACTTTAGAACACCCAACCCACAAACTCTTCTAGCTACTTTCTCTCTCTTTCCTCCTGGTGGTCTGTGTGTCTCTGTGTTGTGGTGTCTTGTCTAACACTCAGAGCCTTGTGGACCTCTAGAATCGAGAGTCCAGGCGGAAGGAATGGACAGGAAGCAGAAAATGAGTGACCAGCAGGGGACACACACCAAGAAGGATGCTAATCTAGTGAGTTTTCCTATGTATTTTTTAGGAAGATAATTTAGGGGAGAGTTAGTGAAAGGCTAGTGTGATGGCTAGTGTATAGGAAATATGATTATTAGTTAGCGTTCTAAATTTGTTTCAGAAATAAAGGGAATGTAAAAGAAAGGGCGCAGGGAAACAGGTAAAATGGCAACTGTGATGCGTGAGAACTGATGAGAAACAGTCTGTCAGAAGAGAAGGGGAGGGATTGGGTGGGAAGAAGCCACATTAGGCTATAAAAATGTACACTACAGAGCTACAGGTACAGTAATGATCATCATATATTACAGTACATCCCATCAATATATAAGATTAATATAAGTTTTCGTCGTATATGACATAAAGCTTAAATAAAATTACAAGATAAGCTAAGTACTTCATGTACATTAAAATGGCAACTGTAGCCTACTGCGGCCGTCAATGTACCGTACGCTACTTCTCATTAAAATAGTAGATAGGGTGTTGTATGTGGTTATTTGCGTGTGTCTGTGTCCTCTCCACTGTCCATATGTCCCACCAGCTACGTGTATAATGAATATGCTGGCACCGTAACTATGGGACATTTAGTTATTACCGGAACCAAGAGGGGAGACGACAACGGGAGTTGTCTACTGTAAGGTGGTGTGGAATTATGGTGTTATACAGTTATACAACTTAGAGTTGTATATGTTACAGCATGTAGCTTTTCCTCTAGTAAAGATGAACACAGATTTAAAAGTTTAAGATAAAGAATAACATTACAATCCAGTGAATCAATCTATCTCTCCCACACAATAGGGCAGCTGAACAGTGGATATAACAAAAATAAATAAATAAGTATTTAAGTACTGTAATATTTTGCATATCAGAGTGCAAGTAAAACCTACCGAGCATGTTATCTGAACGAGAGCATTCGTAAGAAGGAAGAACAAAATTCAATCAACCAGCAAACATTTTATTTCTCTTTAATATGAACATCTGAATATGTACACGTCAAACTTCCCACGGATCTGACCAAGTGTAGAACTTTCCAGTATAAAACAAGTAATAAAAAGGAAATGCCAGTATGCTTGTTCTGCTAGCATTTACAAACTTGTATAAGTTTCAAACCATTGTCATTTTAATGTCTGAATCCTTTATAAATCTTCAGTGTACATTTTTGCTGTATGTAAATCCACGCTCACTCGATGGATGTACTGCAGTGAAATTATCACAGGTTCGTTACGGTATCCTTTCAGTATGGTGTTTTCCCGGTCATCATACACCATTAAATGTCTTAGTATATGGTTTAAATTCCTGTTCTTTCATCAATCAACCTACATAATAGTGTTGTTGATACATTATCTTCCAAGAGCAGTCAACCTGTCACAGGATTGGCATAGACAAAAGCCAAACACGCATTTATAATAATATTTACAATAATATATCCATTTGCAATAAATAAACAGCAGGAAACATGCAACCAGTAAAGTTACAGCAATCTCTTTCGAACTGTACTGTTACTGTTCATGTTCCCACCTTTACTAAGAATGATTTGAGTACAATCACATTAACTTATATTACCGCAACAATGTGGATTATTGCATTAATGTGCCTTCAAAATCCATAAAAACTAAACTCACTGGCTCCATTTCCCTCTCGCAGTCCAATGGACTTATTTTTTCCTTCGTTTGGTTCTTTGGATTACATGAAAATTGGAATAAATTACCGGTATATTTTTATCATACTATTTTCGTGGTAGAAGGCAAACTCTAGACTCCTTATCCTAAAGAGTGATATATAAGGAGAAATATATATCATCTGTGGACAAAAATATTGATTTGAAGCACATTCGAGTTACATATGCGCGAGAGGGATAACAGGATATAATATAACTTAAACCTACATCACTTATAGAGGCCACAACTTGCA
Source organism: Petrolisthes manimaculis (assembly GCA_034508575.1). Taxonomy (NCBI): domain Eukaryota; kingdom Metazoa; phylum Arthropoda; class Malacostraca; order Decapoda; family Porcellanidae; genus Petrolisthes; species Petrolisthes manimaculis. The sequence goes on along the minus strand of JAWZYT010001572.1, from coordinate 125,452 downwards.
TGTGATTCATGAAGGTAGGAATAGTGCATTTTTTTTTTTCACGCACTACCAAAAATGCACTGAGTCCCTTCCATCTGATATCAAACCTTAAATACAAGTTCAAAGTGGAATCTGGTGTTTATAAACTGTACACAATTACCATAATCTGCTTTGCCCAGGGGACAGACTTTATTCTCTGTGAATATTAGCCATCCCCCACAGGGCTAGAATAAAGATTGTTGTAGGATCTGGTCACTTTTTAGTGGATTTGACAATATCTGCCCACATGGATTAAAAATCCAAGCAATGTGTACTGTAACCGGAGGCTCTCTGTTTGTTTTTTCACTGCTGTGTGGACTGTCAGCACATGGAGGTGCATTATCCCTTTGCATGCAGCAGTGTAAACTCCCTCCCCCTTTATGGTCCCTTCAGGACTGGTCTCATGGAAGGTGCGGCCCCACTTGTAGCTCTTGTGGTAACGTGGACTTGGGCCCACAGTACTGGCTGTGGGATCAAAGACATTCACCCCAATCTCCCTGGCAGTCGAAGGCCCCCAGGCTCCCTGGGATTTGCTTCAGTAGCCCAGGCATATAGAGCCAGCCCCTCCATTATTGTAATTTGTTTTTTCACTGCGACTAGAGCGTACCGGGTGCCTGTGGGGCAGGAGGCCATTCTGACCTGGGAGAACATCAGCAATAACAACAACCATGTTCTGTACATGTTTACACTCCACTTAACATGTGAGCGAGAAATGAGATGAAGAAGCAGGTGCATTTATGCCAGGTAAAAAATAAAAAAACACTATACATTGCAACACTAGGTAAACCTTTCCCTTCAAACCATGCAGCACAAGTCCTCTATGTTAAAACCACCTATGAAAGACAAAATCATGTACCTTATCTTTTTCTCAATTTACAGTCGGCAAAAATAGTATTGGAACCCCCTACTGATGGTTATAGTTAATTTCAATGTAATGGGGGTTCCAATACTTTTTTTATGACTGCACCTGGCTGGGACCCAAGCCTGTACATATTATACCCTGACTATCAGAGAAGTTAAGTCTTAGAAGTCTTTGTCTTATTATTTGTGTTGTCCTATAAATCTGAGACCAATGTACAGTAGTTTGGAAACACTAACTTTACAGAAGCTGATATTTATTTGGTCCAAAGGAGAGTTAATGATTCCTCCAAACTAAATAAATGGCCACATTTTGTATATTAGTTAGGGAGCTGTTTTTATCACCGAGTTTATTTCCTTTTCAATATAGTGGTTAGGATTATTTTAAATTTTTTCTGCCCCTTGCTCCATGATGTTCTTTTTCTGTCCCTCAGTGTTATACCCAACCATCACTAGAGTACTGAGTGGTAATTATGACGTGTCAGGTATTGCTAGGGTGCAAACAAACAATAGGTACAGTACTCCTAAAGAAGTGAAAATCCCTTAATTTGAGTAATTGTGGGTAAGGTTATTTGAGGTGATAAGTACCTTACTCTGTTTATGATACGTTACCGGTAATATAATTGCATTGTTAATTAATATTCATGTGTCACACAACATTTAAACATAGTCATGGTGAGTTGGTCTATACACAATACAAAATTCTTATATCATCTTATCTATATGAAAGCAGTATCATCATTATCAAGGTCCATGTGTACAATAGACCCTCAATATACAATGAATAAATACTTGTATCCACCAATTCATTTTACACTCACTCCTTGTTTGAAGACCACCAAATGTTTTCCCAGGCTTTTCTTATTCATTACCATAGACTAAGTGATATATTGAGCCTGTGTTAAAAAGATAGTGCAAACTTAACAATTGTACATTGCGGGCCTACAGTACTCCCACACATTATGTTGACGTCCATTTATGAGTTAGTATGGTGAGGTCGACTCAATGCTGATGTCCATTCATAAGTTGGTACAGTATGGTGAGGCTGACTCCATGCTGATGTGTTTTATAAGCCTCTAGAGTTAACCAGTATACAACACATACCATATTTACAAATAAACCAGCATTGGTAATATAACTATGTTTAAATGTGTACATGTGCTGTGCATAGGAATATTGTACAGATTAAATAACAAGCCTGGGATAAAGCCTCAATAATGCCCAGTTGTCCCAGGATACCAACTCAACTTTATCTTCCTCCAGCCTGCCCGAAGAGCTTATTAATGGGTATTCTGAAAACTGGGTTAAAAAAAATTATCATCTCATGGTACAATCTGCTTAGCTAAGAGAGTACGTAAAGTGATATACCGTAAGGTGGGGTGAGTTCGGACGCAGGGTGAGTTCGGACATTTTCTCGAAAAAATGTTTTAGTCGAGTATTCTTCTTCAAAGAAGCAATCAATCAGAAATTGGTTTTGGTGGTTCTTTTGCTTTTGGTTCCCTCTTGCTGCAATAGGGATAACGTTTACTTGTGTAATGCCTAAGTAGGATAAAAAAAATAATTCTCCCAATTATAAATTTGATAAAAAATCTGACTGGTGTCAAACTTCTCCTGGGAAACACAAACCAGAGCACCAATAAGTCAATAACAGGTGTCATTTCTCTTAATATTTAGTAGAATGAAAATAGAGATGTTGAAACAGGTCCTACCTGTATCTCATTATGCCCCATTGGGTTTTTAAAGAAATCTTCACTATTTATAAAGTAATGTGGGGTGAGTTCGGACACGAGTAAAATCCATTAAAATGTTGTTATATTGGCCAGAATTGAGACTTACGTGAATCATATTCACGTGGAGTGAAGCTACGAAGACAAAACGCATGTGAAACTCTGAAAGAAAGCACAGAAAAAGCCTCAGGAGAAACCACAGGTAATGAAGTGTCAGAACGAAATCCTAAGCTACAAGACTGGGTGATAGTTCAGATCTGTAATGAACTAAAAAAGAAAAAGCGTTATTATATGGCTGTAGTAATTGAAGTCATACCGACCCTTAAAGTCAGATTCCTAAAACATGTTCCAGGAACACCCAATGTATTCGTCAACTCCAGTGTTCCAGGGAACCAAAGTTGTGAGATTGAGGTAGATGACATAGTCATGTACTCTAGTGAACCAAAGTTAGGTAAAAGGGAGAAAATGATCTTTGATGTTGATGTAAATTGCTGGCCTAAGTAGGCCTAATCTTTCTACACTCAAGGTAGAGTTCTGTTGTCATTACCGGTATTCTATGTGATAATCATGTTTATTTTTTAGTTAAAGTGCCTTAAGTATATTGTACAACTGTGCTCAAAGTAGAGTTACAAAATGCTCAAGTACATTGTAAAACTGTGCTCAAAGTACCGGGTAGAGTTACAAAATGGTGCTCATATCTTGCCACACAAAGTACCCTGAAGGGGTAATTTTTTTCTGTCTTTCATTGTTACAAGCTTTAATTTGTTTTTGTTCTTTACTGTATTAATCTGTATCCCAAGAGTCTTTCTTTCCTTGAATAATATGGTGATAATGTGATATCTTAGGTTTAGTTCACTCGCCAGTACAAAGGAAGTGCTACCGGTACAAAATGGCATGTTACGTTTTTTTAAAACTTGCCAGGTGTCCGAATACGCCCCACATGTGTCCAGGAAGAACGTAGGGTCAAAGATTATCCATTAACAGCATAAATCAATGGCGGTCCGAACTCCCCCCCTATATGTCCGAAGTGCCCCCCCCCCAGGGGGGGGTTCGGACACCCGTTCAGACACGTCTCCACATTAGTTAAGAATCTAAAAATTTTTGGAGGTGTTATGAATTGATAGCCCATTGGGCCAGCTATCTATAGGATACATAACATTTGGTATAAGCCAAAAAACACGGGTAGGAGACTTGAAAAACCTTAAAAAACGTCCGAACTCACCCCACCTTACGGTACTGTAGTCTTAGTTTTCTAGAACAAAAAATAATATTGACTAAATTTTGATAAACCACTCTTGTTTACCGTTGTTTCTGTCCTTACTATTATTTCTGCTGACTTTGGCTGTCATTCTGCAACCAACTTAACGTTTATCGCAGACAGATAACTCTACAAACATTAGAGAAGAATATTCACTATATACATAAATATGACTCCTTCCTTTTAAGTACAGTAATCTGGAATTGAACACGTTGCATCATTACCACATATGGGTCTCCCGTATCTCTCCAATGATGACATTGGCATTTTGAAGTGCCTGCAGGGAAAAAAGAAAAGGTTATCTACCAAATAACTGAGACTGGCGCAAATACACAGAAATCTTCAAATATACAGACAATGGCTTATATCACTTTCATTAATCTCTTACTTACCAGAATATCTATTAATCTGACCTGACAGTTGTGTTTAGGGAAGTTTAATATTATTTTGGCCTAAATAATTCTGGCTTTATATCTATTATTCCATACTCTCAAACCTAACCTAACCAAATCCAACCTTCACAACATGCTTTCCTCACACCTAACCAAACTGAATCTGATCCAACCTTCAACCAACCTTTAGCATCTCTGCAGCCTCCTTCCTGCGCTGTGCAATCTCTGGAGACTCTGAGAGAAAACTATCAATCTCTTCAGTGCGATAGAGATGCTTGACCAACTCTGACTGCAGGTTATCCTTGACATGGTTCACCAGGAAGTACATAATGGCCTTGGGTACTTGGTCCTGAATACTCTTACGCACAATATAAAAGTATGTCTTGATCAGCCGTTCTGTAGGGGCAGTAAAAAATTAGATAATATATTTATTTTGTGGTTGTTGGACAGTGTGAATTGAAGGAATGGGTACATACAGTTTTGCTGTATTACATCAGAAAAAGCAATGTATAACCATTTGTATTATGCAAGTAACTTATAAATGAAATCTTAAGTTTCACAACAATACAAGAAAATATATCCAACTACTATTCTATCTATGAGTAATATAAAACTATTATCCCATCTACAAGCCTGAGTAGGGAGAGACTGACCAATAACTTCGCAGTCCTTCGTCTCGCGGTCGGTTAGCCTACGCATCTGCTGCATGGGAACCTCAGGCAGCAAGTTGACAGGCTTCTGTGGGGACAGGATGCCAGCCTCAGCCCCCACCTGTGTCTGAGAGGGGTCCCTCGCATCACCCTGCCTCGCCACCCACACACGCATCGAGACACCAAGTGCGGGGGAGGGATGGGGCAAGGCAGAGAGAGGGAGAAGGAAAGAAGGACTAGTAAGCAAAAGCATTACTACGTGCACACTAAGCCAAGCCTTTGTTCCCACACCATTCCTTGGGACAGAGCATTACATCACAAGTACAGTGTTCAACCAAAGTCCTGGGAAGGAGGGAGGAAGCAGGACTATCTTGCTTACTGAGTTGCAGTGAATTCTCAGGAAATACAGTGTACTCCAAGTTTTCTTTTACACTTCTAGTTGTTGACCATTTAAGCCATGTGCCAAGACAAGTGTTTTATCACACAGTCCTGGAGGTACAATTATAGAAGTGTAAAGGGAGAGTGTGAGGTGTCTTGTTGCCCATTTGCAGTGCTCCTAAATAATTGTTGTTCCATAACCAACAGAACAATTTTTACTTAATTAAATTGGCCTAAATAGTCACTTTCAGTTGTATATAAGAAACTCACTGGATACCATGTTGTTTTTGATAACTTGGAATGTTTTTATGGTTGTGTTACTTGGTTGAAAAGCACTTCACTCTTCAACAATGTTCAGAAACAAATAAGTGCAAATACCCAAATCTGTGCAGTGACACAGCCAACTGAAGTGATATTACAGCCATGCACCTTAAAGCTTCATCCTTTAAACATATGTTTCCCATAATAATATATATACTCTCCTCACTGTATAATTCTGTCCTAAAACTACCTATCTCCTCCAAGGTCTGAATGCTTAGGATTATCAACCCAGTCTTTTATGCCCGATGATTCATAATCATTTTCATCAACTGTTTACTATAATGTATATGAATTGCTGAATGAATGACTGATTAAAGGACTGACATGGCATTAAGTTGAATGTACATGTAGTGTGGTATACCAAACAGAATTGTAAGTTGTGGTGGTTCAGCCTTATGATATGAATGGACAGCGATATATAACAAAGGGAATGTTTAATTCAAATAAGGAGGTTCGGGGGTAAGGAGAAGTTGACCAAGGATAAGATGGAGTTAAGGGATGTGGAGGTATCATGTGAGGTAGGTTGGAAGATGTGAAATTGCAGGATGATATAGAATGAACCGGGAACCATAAGATTGCTAAGGATAATGGGCTAAAATGCAATATTTCTAGGAAAATCAGCTAAAATTGTGCTAAACATCAAATATTCCAACCAACTCTTACTACAATGAGAGTTGAATATATAAAAACATCATGAGCAATGCCAATATGAATAATCAAACATACTGCCTTGAAGAAAGTTACCATACGAGTACAAACAACTTGCAGCTGCAGTTCTGTTCAAGCAACTATAGATAAATATGTCAGTTATTACTCTACCTAAATAATAGCATCTTCCAGTGCTTTTTATTCATCTTTAAAATGTGATGCATCAACTCCATCTCAAGTATTCATAGCTCACAACTGTACCTTATCCAGCACATTGTCCAGCCTGTGTGTGTGGTACAGTACTGACTCTACTATATATGGCCAGATGAGTGAGAAAATGTACATACCATGACACCTGTCCTTTTTTTAAGCTCAATAAAAATTATACATCAAACCCCAATTAAACGTGGTCATATTTTAACTGCACTCGCTAATAAGTAAGGCCAATAATTTTTTATTTCTGGTCCTACCACAATAGATTTCCACACTAAAATTAACAACCTACAGAAACTATGTAAAAAATAGTTCATTATCATTTATATTAACCTCTTATTCTCAATTTATGCCATACTGTTAGGAGTTGCATTATTAGTTGAACAACAAACATAACAGCTGCTGAGGTTATGAGTACATACTGTAATAGGATCTTCGAGAGTTATGATGGTACCTGGTCCTGATTATTACACACCAGACCAGACACCATCCAACATTTACCAGCAATACCAGGTACCACTTTACTCAACATACCATACCCTACCACACGACACCATACTATACAACACCTACACATTCATTCCCTCCCTCACTCACTAACCTACTCTCTATCTTTCTCTCCCTCCAAGAACAACAAACAGTATTTTAATTAAAGGCATGCAGAGCTTTACCTAATGCATTACTACAAGGCCTTAAGGCTAGATAGTATTTACAATTTTTCAGATTTGTAATATGACATGGGTTCATAGAGGAACATGTATTCCAGTTCAATCAGTTGTGTTTTGTACTAATAAATAATGCCTAGGGAATGTAAAAAAAGTACCCAATTACATGTATAAAGATTGGCATAAAAAAACATTACCATCCAGTAATGTACTTAACAAAGTGAATAGTAATGTTACTCTTGCACAACCCTATGTACAGAAATACATTAACTTACAGAGATGAACTACACCACCTCATCCTGCTTCACTACACAGCCTTACCATTATCTGTGAGGAGGACAAACAAACCCTACACTATTCAGAACATACAATATCATCAATAATAACTGTATAAGATCCAGAATACCCACATGATATACATACAAAATATACATCATTACACAGTACTATGAAAAGAGTATTGATGTAACTGTACTTAGAAAGAAAAAAAAAGAAAGAAATTGCTCCATACACAAGTACCTGTATTACATTTTTTTCCTTATCCTTGAAAAATAAGGGATAGTTGGAATAATTGTCACTCCAGAGGTCCAGAGGCAGAGATAATTCTATACAATATTGTTATAGTAATCAAACAACTCTTCCTTCATGGCCACAAGGTAACGAGGCTTCAGTAGAAACGTCAAAGGAATAAATTACTAAGCCAAAGAGACAGATGCTATAAGTGTCACCAAGGATGTGAGTGCTAACTTTTTTATATACTGTGCATTCTTTTCTGTACACTCACGGTCAGAAGTTGTGTCCTGATCCCTTGGCATGATGAATCGTAACTTGCCGAGCTTGATGATTTGAACAACTGTGTGTTATAGGGAGACGCACCGTTGTTCGAACCTTCAAAGCTAGGCAGTTTGTGATTCATCTTACCAGGGGATCGGGACACAACTTCTGACCGCAAGTGTACATATCTACCATTACAACTACACAAACCAACCTCCACAGGCCCCTCAGATGGATTGGTGATTAAATTGAAAGCAGACTGTGCAAGAATCTAAATATCTCTCCCCCCACCACACACACACACAGTACAATTCAGTACCAACAAACAGACAAACACATACAAACCAAAGCAAAGCAAAGAGAAAAGAATACAAAGAATAATTTAGCATACAGAAAACAAAACTTTGGCAGATTAATTACTAATTAAACTTTTATTTTTATCGAGTACACCATCATCTTGATGGTCAAAACATCAACTAAATGAATGAGCATTGCGAGACTATCTTAGCCTCAGTAGGGACAGAAAAGGATTCAACGTCCTCCAGCCTCGGGGGACTTGCAGATATGTGTGTTGACCTGCTCGGCCAGACAGCTTGAGGAACTTCAACAACAACAACCTCCAGAGAGAGGTACAGTTTTATACAGTATTTACAATTTTCATAAATCTGTCTATTTTACAATTTGTTTTTTTGTATGACATATATTTACCGGTATGTGTTTATTAATTGTTTGTATGAGTTTATTTTTGTGTTTAGGCAGACTCGAAAGCCAATCTCTATTATATTTACAACTCGGTATCCAAAATTTCTATATACTGTATGATCAGGTTTTAGAAAACATAATCCAATCGTAAATAGACGGAGACCTGTACTGTATACCATATGATAAGTAAATAACAAAGGTCAGTAAGTGTTAGCTTACTCAGTATGTAAGCATTTTGCTTAATAATTCATTAAAAACCTGAATGAACAATACAGTATAAGAATGGGTCTGGACAGTGGATGCTTTTGCACACAAGCATAAATTTCCATTGTCATATCCCCCACGCCCCCCAAGAAGATCTATGGTAATTACTTTGATAGAGTGTGAAATTTGCCAATACTATTTCAATTGGAGCTATATAGTAATTGAAAAGGAGCGTTTATCTATCTACACTCTACAGTATAGCTCTGATGCCTCGTCCCCTATAGGAAGTCCTCTCAAGGATATGGTCATAGTAAGAGTCAATTTTCCATGTTTAAACACTTTTTTTTAGCTCAATGAAGCCCTTCCCTTCTCTCCTACTCAATTTCTTCATTGTACTGTACACTTTCCATTTACTTCCCATAGCTTATCCGATCTCCTCTCTTCACATAACTTATACTAAGAACTATCATTTTCAGGCACAGTTTGGAGTAAACTTTAGCTTAAAATCAACATTATAATACAGTTAAGCAACCATCCCATTGTCTCACCTGATGTGTTGGTGTCATGTTGGGTGAGTTCTCGTGGGACTGTTCGGTGCTGGGTGCGACCCCTGTGCCATCACCCCGTGGCCCGGCAAGCAAGGATGAGAGCCAGTTCTGCTGCTGGTTACTGTTGGAGTCCTTAGTCGACATGGTAGATTGGAAGGGTGTCATTCCCTCAAGGGCAGTCGGCCGTGGGACCATCTGATCACTGCTTCCAATGGACCTTAATGAATGCTGATGCTGCAAGGGTCATATGGAAGGGTCACTTAGAAGAAGAGATGGGTGGATGGGTGCTACAGGAAGTGGAGGAGTAAACTTATTATTATTGGATTCCAATGGATGGATAGGAATTTCCCATGCCATAGAAATTAAGATTCTTCAAACAATGATGGCTGGTTAGTAAGGCCCTGAGGGAGATGCAGGTTTTAGGTTTTGACAGAGTACTGTGGTGAAGCAACATCACAATATTCAGTTAATGAGTGAACATAATGTAACCAGTTCTATAGTACTACTAAGACAACTACTTCTGTATTAATTAATATCATACTGCTAAAATAATACAAGGCTAAATATGCTACTGTAAATACTTTCATCCATATGCTAACTGCTACTTCCTACAGTCATTTTTTTTTCTATATTGAGGAAGGATAAAACAAAAGTAAAAAAAGCCAACTCAATGTCCTCACCTGTGAAATAAGAAAAGTGAGAGGGTCTACTTATGGCGCATAAAGTCATTAAAATAAATTATTGTGTAGAATTTTGCATTGTATCTCGAAAGACTGGAAGCAACATCAAAATGTCAATAAAGAGTCTCATTGGTGAATAATGTAATGTTAAGTCACTGCTATACAGTATTATATATTAGTTTTAACACAGCCATACAGTAGCCATATTATAAGTACAATGACAACCAAGGACCTATACCGTATGTATGCCTTGAGGGGACATCAAGTTAAAGATTATTGAGTTATTGAGTATGTATGACATTTTGGGAATGTAATGTATGCAAGGAGCCAACTAGCATACAGCCAAAATATGTACAGTATGTATGTATGCAAGTATGATGTACTGTATATATTATGTTTATTTGTGTGTGTGTGTGTGTATATACAGTAATAGCAATACTAGACATCTGGCCTCCTGCTATTTATCTCCATTCGCTGGTGGGACTGACAATGGTACTTGTATGTACCGGTATGTATGTTCACCTTGAATTCCCCAGACAGATCCTGAAGGTTGCCCCGCTGACACAAGCTGTCACATCGTCTCAGCTCTCCTCGCTACAAGCACAAACTCTCTCCTAGTTACTTACAAACATTGCCATAAATTCTCCCCCTTAGCTACTCATTCACAAACACAAGTATAAACCTACTTCTTCCCTATGTTACTCACTCAACCTGATACAAACATTTCTCCTTAACTTATTCATTTATTAACCTGGAAACAAAGTTGACACTTAAGGCGCAATCACACTTGCAATTTTTTTGGCAATTATTCACTGGCGATTTTCAGCGCAGCAATATATTTCCAGCAATTTTAACAAAATCTGGTCACAAGAGTTATCTGAGTTTTAAAACCTATTTCGGCAATTCGTAGCTTGGTTTTGTGGTACAGCTCATCTCCTGCATCCCACAAATACTTTTTTTCTCTGGCTAGTTTGAGCAAAGAGGTGAGGGTCCACAGTACTTTGTTGCTATTTGCCATAACAGTGACCACGAAAAGAATACAGCAGCAGGATCTGAGGGTGTAAATATGACGTCATCGTCGATGAACTTTATTTGTTTTCCTGCCAAACGAGACTTCCACAGTCACTTTCTGTTGCATCCTTTTGTTCGATTTTAGTCATTTCAACAACACACATGTATTTTAATATAATTTTCAAGGCTTAATAACATTACAGATGGATCATCAGCAGACATTTTTGTTTTTGAGATTGGCAACACAAGACGAGCAGGATCGGGTCGCCGAAAATTGCCGAAATCTTGACAATTCCAGCCAAGATTTGACCGAGTTGATGCTGCCGGTGATATTTTTGCCGAAAATGTTGCTTGTGTGACCACATCTTTACTTTCCTCCCAGGTAAGTACTCACAAGTTCAGACATGCTTTCTTTATCCACTCACACACATGTTCACTTTCAACTCTTAAGATCAGTACATATTTATAAACACAGGACAGTCATGAATAATTCACAAGCAAAGGTACAGTCCCTATATTTAAATTCAATTATTTACTGTGACAAGCTGGCATGTCACTCTTGTTACTAACCAAACATAATTAAAGAACCAAGTTCCCAGAATACACGCAAAACTGATTAGATACCAAGTCCTATAATATATAAATGTGCTAAGAAATAAAAATCTTCTACCAACATTTAAAAGTGGACTCCAATCACTCTAACACCAACCTTGTCATGATCGAATGTTGATGGAGCGTTGCCATGACCGCGTCTGACCGCCACAACTCTGGTCCGTTCCTCCTCCCCTGGGGCCAGAATTGAAGAATCAGGTCTGAAGTCTGGGTGTTTGGTATTGATGTAGGCCAACTCTATGGCAACTAGGTTTTCCACCTAGGGTTAGAACATGAGGTTGGAGTGTCAGCTTCACATGAAAATTTGTCTGTTCTAAGAGATATATATAAATACTGTACATGTTAATTTTGTATAACAAATATATTCATTGGTAAGGGAAAACTTCAAAGAGATACAAAACATTTTTGGGTTTAATCAAACACTAATCATACTGTGACTAAATGAATGTGAATAAAACCAAGTCTCTATTTTCTACCATGCATTTTCTGCACATTGTGAAGTGACTTAACATAATAACAAAGACTTGCTAAAAATACATTACCATGACATTGGTGGGTGGAAGGCGCCTTCTGAGGAGTTGTGTCACAACATCTACAATCTTTTCATGTAACTTTGGAAACCTCAGCATTTCTTGTTGTACCTACAGAGTGAATATAATGTTAATGGAATCCAATAAGCAAGGAGTAAATGTTGGATATTAATTTCTACAACATTATTAGCCAGTGTTTATTAATCAAGGATATGAATAGTGGAAGGTAGGTAATGGGTGCTATGAGGGTATATTTTCATTTTAATTTAAAGTATTATTACAAAATATCAAACAAAATAGTAACTAGTTTATGGACATACATACCGATTGTTAAAAAAGAAACTAAAACCAAAGTATTAAGAAAGAGAGGGAAGGAAAGAGAGAGGGGTCATGTCTTACCTCAGTGCCACAAAACTGTACAATTCGCTGCATCTCTTCGTGTACCAGTTCAACACATCGAAGCGATGGTTCCTCTAGCCGTCGGATCTGGCGCTTAACCAACAACTCAAACGACACCTGCACACAGACCATAATAAATAATAAACTTCATTAACACATTTAATTTTTTTACTTTGGTGCCTCATTAAAACTGTTGCAGATTTTAGTGTTGATTCATGCTAGACAAGAGTACTTTGAGGCTTTCTCATAACTTGGGTTCTTATGCCACTGAACAACTAATGATAGGATGAACAAATGACATGCAATACAAGTAACAATAAAATCTAAATCCAATATATTCACAATACCATACATCAAGTGACAGATAAAATTTCATAATTGACATCTTACCTCAGGCACAAAAAGCGCAGGTCTGGGTCCAGTGGCATTACGTATGGCTGTAAGAATGTCCATCTGAGTGAGACATGCCAGTGGGTGGATGCTGTCCAATGTGCGGCCAAAAGTCTCATGGAAGATGTAACAGATTCGTGCTCCTCCACATCTGAGATAAAGTTAAAGGATTCATTATTGTTGTTGTTGTAGAACTTCCTCAAGCTGTCTGGCCGAGCAACCCGGAACTCCTAAAGGCCGTATCACACTATTTCCGACATGTCGCGGGAAACAATAGCACACGATAAATTCTTAAGAAAGACAACAAAGAGTCGACGACACCAGGCGGGCGGCGGGACAACCAAAACATTCTGTCACAAAAGAGAAATCACCAAGGATGGACGCCATTAACCGAGAAATTTTATCTGTTGGAGCATGTGCAATTGCTTTGGAAGAAGAAAGAGGAAAGAGGTTTGGACCAGGTGGCAGGCGAAAGCAGAAATGTAAACAAACCCCTAAATCAAATCAATGTTCCATGCTCATATTTAACAGTTAAATCCGGTGTAAATAATACAGTATATAAGATCTAGGAATACAATTTCTTTATCCAAATAATTATACTTAAATCATAATATGCCATAATAATATTCCATACAATATTATTCACTCTAGACTTTCAACGACTTTCTCCCCGTCGTAGGAAATCCTCGACAGCTTTTGATAGTTTCCGTGGATACCTCGTCTTCCGAAATCTCCCGTTTCCCGTGACATGTCAAAAATGGTGTCGCACAACACGATGTCACAGGAAAAAGTGCCAGTGTGATACCCACTTAAGGAAGGCCATGGTCTGTGCCAAGTGTATTGTATGTTGTGTTGTTGCTGAGTGTAGTTGTGTACATTGCTGTCTTTCATAATGTGTTTAATAGAATGGGGTGCTGTGTTGCATCCTGGACAGGCATTCACAATGGCTCCATCCAGCTTCTGATTGTCAGAAGGGCCAGGTGGTGGCCACATCACAGCCTGGTCAGGTGGACTCTGTCCTCATGGGGAAGGGAGGATTCAGATGGGTGGATGTCAGGAGGTCATGCATGCAGCAGAGTGTTGTTCTTGAGTGTTTGGATGAATTTGTGAGTGACTCGAGTATAGATATGTATCTGGATTCTGGAGACTGGTTTGTGGTGGGAAGGGTGTAAGAGATGATTGTATTTGTGTATGGTATCGTGTACTGGGTGTTGTTTGATGTTCCTTGGCATCTGTGGTAGCTGTGCAGTACTAAAGGATTTGAAGTATACAGTACTATGCAATACACCAACCACTGTTTACTTGATAAAAGACTATCACTTCAAAATATACCGGTATGTCTATTTTGTAAAGACAAGCCAAGAAAATATTTTAATGTGTTTAATCATTTCATGGCTGCCCCACAACTGAATGTATCCCTCAACTAGAACAGGCTACAACAGGGCAATGAAATGCTACAGTAATCATCAATGAAATACAACAATAACTTTAGGTTTACTAACAGCTCTGTGGTCTCAATATTTCGTGCAGTGCCCTCAATGGTCTGGCAGTATGCAGCATTGAACTTAGTGATGATCTGTAGAAGTGTTTGGGCCTTGTCTTGCACATCATCACCATAGCTGTTCAGAAGAGACTGAAACTGTGACATCATCATGGTCACACGTGTCTGTGAGAAGAAAAGGAAAACATTACAAAGTAACAGACCATGGAAGATAACCTCACCAATCCAAATTCAATTTTCCTCTCCTTCCACAATATTACACTCAACTCTCGATTTTGCAGACTTCGAATACCCGGATTTCGGATTTTCCGGACATTGTATGGCCTCAGCCAAACTCCTATATGGAACCGTTCACTCCATGTATTAAATAAAATATGGTCAGCAGACCACCCCAAGTGACATAATAATGTGGCCACCAAGTGTCACTAATAGGTGTTCCCTATGTGTACCACCACCACACAGTCCACGCTCTCCCCACCCGTGTTGCCAGGTGGAGGGAAATTTATGTTTTAGGAAGTTTAGAAGTCCTTAAAGGGAACTTATATAAAGATTTTTCAAGAGTCAACAGGGAAATTTCTACCAGACGAAATATCAATGAGGCATTTAATGTTCAAGAGTAAACAGGGAATTATTGGTGAAAAAAGGAAAATTCTAAAGGTGAAGTTGGGGAATTTTATTGTTTTGTGTGCCTATCAAACCATGTTAGAATTTTTTTTGTCTTGCCTAGTTATTCCTGTGCATAATTCAAATGATACTAGTTTACACGCTGGTCCTATAGGCTGCTTATATATGGTGTAACCTTGAGCTATCTGTCAAGTGAGGTGAGGTGACGTGAGTCACGTGACTGGGGTGTGGCCCCTTTGTGAAGGGAGAGTGGAGTGACGAGTGTTAAAAGTGAAGAGAAGTGTACTGTACTGTTTCTTTACAAATGTAAATACAGTATTACAATTCATATTAAGCATATTAAATGCATATAACAACTTGTATTAAGGTTTTCGCAGATGACTCATGACTGAAATGAGTCGTTGGCATGCGTGGTAGATGTGGAGGTGGTAGGGGGAGAGTAGGGGGAAGGGGGGATATCGTTTGTTAAAATTTTATTAAGCATACTCTGGTGTTTCCTTCTCCTTTCTCTGTCCAAGAAATAACTTCCTTCTTTACAGTATATGGAAGGATATGGCCTTCCGTTTTGTAAATGCACCACCTGACATGACTGAGTGTTGAAGCTAGTGGTTAACTCGTAATTACTAAAAACGAGCAAGTCACATACAAGGTGACAATGCACGCTAGGCCTATATTCCCTTGACCTTGGGCTAGGGTGAATGGAGACCGAGGGTAGGTGGTGGAAGGAGGGTGAATGAAGACAGAGGGTAGGGGGGAAGGAGTGCGGGAGAAGTGGTGGGAACCATTGTCCAGGAACGCAACTCCCACTATTACCATTGTTTCTTATGGGGAAATTAAGTTTAAATAACACATTTTTTAATAACGCGACGTCTCCAGGAACATTACTATCGCATTACTAACGTGCATACTCGCTTCAGGAAAAGGAAAATATTGTTACAATGCTGGAGAGTGGTGCAAGGACAGGGTAAAAATGCCACAGTAGCATGTCCGTCATAGCCTGTCATCACACCAAGCAACTTTTTAACTTCTTTAAAGTGATTATTGTACACTCTCCTCTTTTTTTATGCGAGGTTAGGTTCCTGAAGGGGTCGCATAAAGTGAATTTTGCATAAAATAAATTGTCCATTTCCATAAGAAATAATGGTACTTTAACTTGAAAATTGAGCCCCCTTGTTCTTGTTATTTTAAGAGTTCTTGTAAAATGCATTTATTTAATTTTTTTCATGATACGCACTATTTCAAAATAGCATAATTTAAACTCGCATAAAAAGAGAGGAGAGTGTACTACGTTTGACAATCTGATAATTACCAGTAGTGATAGGAGAGCCTTAAATGGGAAAGGTGGGTCAAAATCCTGGGGTGGCGGCACCAATTAACCCTATATACATGTATTTCAATGTCACGCAAATAACGTTTTCGCAAATAACGGTGTTTTTCAGACACTAATTTGGCATTATTGGTGTGATCCTACTGTAGTTCAGTAGTCATGTTTACTTTATATGATTTCTACATTACACAATCCATTCACGAACGCATCCCTCGAGTAATTTGATAAATCCCTGTAGTGACCTATTTTTAAAATTATTTTTCGACTATTTTATACGATTTTAGGCGAGTTTTAGACGTTTTTTATCAGTTTCTATCAGTCAACGTGAGCGCCTTTAACAAATTTGTTCTGCCTAAAACACAAAAATAGTAAAAATAGGCAACTTAAAGATACGTTACGCCCGTCTATATTAAACTCGTTCCGCCTATATAGATATTTTTCACCCGAATATTTTTGAGTGCCTTCCGCCTATATGAATCACCCCTATATGGCAAGCCTACTGTATATCGAGCATTGCTTTCATTGCTGAATATACACAATCCAAGCCCATTCTTTAAAAATTCAAGACAGAAAGATCTAACAGAACAGTACTGTACTTTATTGCAAATTTTTCACCTACCTTGAGATCTGGTAAACAGTCTCTAATGTGGTGCATGAGGAGACGGTTGAGTGTCTTGGCCAAATACGGTGTACCATTTCGGTTGGCTAGCGTGGGGTAACGTCGTTGCAGGAAGGTTGCCTCATCTGTCAGTGATTCCTTGATAGACTGTCAAAAAAAAATGAAAGATCACTCTTACAACATGTACAGTCGGCAAAAAAAGTTTCGTTACCACCCCTACGTTAATTTTAACATGGGTCAGCCCGGTAGGGTTGGTACTCCACTGACTGGGCAGCTGTTGACTCATGTCAATGAAACTTTTTTTGCCGACTATACATTACATTATTTGGCTTGAAAAGTCAAATGAAACACTCCCAAAGTCACTATAAGGAATAAGGAATGTTCATACACTGTTTCCAGTACATTATGAACACTATAGAAAAGTGACCCTCTCCACCACTATTTTTGTTTACTTGATGACATACTATACCTTATTCTCTATGATGTCTTGCTGGGAACGATTAACAACTCCAATGATGCCCAGCTTAACTGGGATAACACGGCCACACAGTGTGTCAATGGCATCCGTACCTGTCAGGATAAGGATATATGAGTCTCAGAGGTAGACATGTGGGATATAATTAAGGTACCTGAGACATCTCACAATCACAGGAAATATAGGTAAACAACAACACCCAGGGAGACTAGGGGAAATGCTAGATTTTTCTATTTCTCCCAGACTTTGGTTGATTAAATTTTCTTAATTTCTTATCCTACAATTTGGGTAACAGTCACCAGTTACACAATATAGGTATCCATGGTAATATCACATTACATTATACTATACAAATTATCATGTTCCTGTAATGTTTCTTCCTTGCTATATCACAGCACCAATCTACCTGCATCCATCAAATCCAGTTTGGTTATGACCGCCAGAGTCCTCCGTCCATCGGGATCCACTTCTTTTGCCATCTTGAGGCTCTCTGATGTGGCCATGTCAGTGTTGGCGGGTGATACAGCCAGAATGATGGAGTTGGGGTTACCAATGTAGTGGATCACCAACTCTCGGATCTGTTGTTCTATATCCTCTGGCTGGTCACCCACCGGAACCTGTGGTACAGTAGGCAGTGATATTTATTAATTGAAAACTAAATATTAATGTCAGTGTTACAGTTTGTATCATATATCATCAGAGATGACGGAAAAGAGGGAGAGCAATGAAAAAATCGAGGAGACATAGTTAAAGTGTGATAGCAACTGACTCGGGTACAGGTAGTGTTGGGAAACTGGGGAAGAAGTTACATGGCATAACAATTCACATAAATATTGTGCACAAACTGAGACGAAGACAGCAAAATGTTATTGCTATACTCAAACCAGAATGTACTGAGCTCTCGGGAGGGATGAGGATTAAGAGCGGTGTTGCCAAATCATCACCAAAACATACCCACATGGTATCCACATGGAGCAACTGATTTAGAGGGATGTAATAGGAAATATTTATTTACATTATAAATAATTTCCTTAGCTTGGCTGTGGAGAACACCAACGTGCTTGGGAGATGTGTGGTCCATAGTGGTTGGTGCGTGAATGACCAGATGACATGTATGAGTACACGCGTTCTTGACCCACCATTAACCCTTTGTCACAGGAGATGTGGCAGCATGTGCAAAATAACGAGTCACATGTTGTATAGAGTTGTTGTAAATATACTTATATAAACCTAACTCGTCATTATAAATACTTCTTTTTAACGTTGTATTATATATCGAATACTAAGAGCTACTACGAATTGGCTTATGCATTCAAATTTTAACAGTATGGGTTTGTTTTGGTGATGATTTGGCAACGCCGCTCTTAATCCGGACTCCACCAAAGAGCTCAGTACATTCTGGTTTGAGTATAGGAACTGTTTGTACATGTGTGAAAAATGTATATATAGGTGTGATAAAAAAAACCCTGAGGGATAACACGAACTACTGTACTGTACATATGAATTTTCCAATTTTCTTATAATGGCAACTGTACAGAGGCTTCATTAACACCAATAGAATACCTACCTTTGTGATACCCGGAAGGTCGACGACGGAAAGATTGACAACTTTGTTGGAGAATATCTTGAGTCCGATGGGTTTGGTACAGATGCCCTTGTTGGTGCCAGCCACCAGTGCTGTCTCGTTCTCTATCTCCTTCCGGATTTCATTAAAATCTGTGAATATTCGCTCCTTCATGTGTAGGAACTGTCCCCATTCCTCCAAGTCCAGAGTGCCTACAACAAGTAAGACAACACTGAGCTCATTCCATCATATATACAAAAAACCCAAATAATGTAGTTTGCATATAACTGCATTGTTTCATTAATCCATCCTAACTGTCGATAGATTATGACACCCTTCCATACAGTATAATTATAAAACCCAAATGTCTTAACTTTAAGTAACAGAATGTTAGTGTCGTTAGTGTACAGGTTAGATATTTAGAACACATGTGGGTAAAAATAATATACTGTATTATGTTCACAGCATTTTTGCATATTTTGAGGTTGACCAGATACACAAAACTCCATCCCACACCAATATCTATAAGTTTAACAGCATTAACATGATGACAGTTATAAAATGGCCATCAAATAAATATATGCATGTTAGTAAGCCTGTCACACTGTATGGTCCAAATTCACAGTTGTGCAGAGCTATGATACTAAACACAAATGCAGTATCCATGAAAGAATATTGTTTGATATTGATTATGGCTGATCAAATGTAGGCTCTAAAAACACCTGTGGGTAGTGTGAATACTATACAAGTGTATAGATTATAAGATATTTGATAAAAGTGACACCTGTGGTTGTGAAGGAATCAATCACACAACAACTACTGTGAAAGTGTCCTTCTGTAAACCACTTGCAATTCCTGCTAGGCTACCTGGAGACCTATGAGTGGACTCAGTGACCCTGTGCCTCCTCCTGGGTGGAGGCTGAGGAGGTTTTGGCAGTACATCTGGGAGCCACGACACCAAAGCACCTGTTGACCTCACATGGGTCAGTCCTCCTAAATCTCCACATCAGTTATACTACCATTAACTCTCTTATACCACAAGTGGCATTTACCATACAAACACCATAATTTGTTATTAATTCTTTAGTTGGTCTTTAAGCTTCATATTCTTAATAAAACTGCATTCAAAATGTAGTATCAATGTTTTTCATCAAGTAATCACCTAAATTCTTGGTGATAAGATGAAGACCACCTAAACCCTGGGAACCTCCAAAGCTTATACCATACACACCAACCTAAGCCTCCCTGTAACCCACCTGCCTCAGTTGATCGTAGTTTGTTGTCATCAGTGGCGGCGTATACGAGTTGAAGGAGGAGAGGTCTGCGGGTAACAACACCGGTGCCTCGTGGTAGGAAGGACCGACCAACCAGACTCTCCAGTACGCTGCTCTTACCTGCACTCTGGGGTAATATAACATAATACGTTACAGTAGGCCCTCAATATAAGATTATTAAGTTAGCACTATCCTTTAAACACAGGCTTGATTAATAATTTAGTCTGTATGGTAATGAATAACACAAGCCTGGGAAAACATTTGGCCCTGTAGGGGGGTATTGCCTGTAGTGATGTGGGCAATACTTTAAGGGTGCCCCTTCGGCCCTAGCCACTAGCTTTCAGTTCTTCAACTGTCCCTCCTTTCTTCCTATTTCCTTCTTGCTTGCTGTCACACCTCTCTCTCACCATTTTCTGGCGCTATATGACCTCGCTGTTGCAGCGCCTAATATCAATTAATCAATCAATCAGGGGAAAACATTTGGTGGTCTTTAATGAGGGACTGAGTGTAAAATGAAGTGGTAATACAAGGATTTATTCACTGCACTGTATTATGTAGGGTTTCCTATCTCTATCACCAAATATCTTCATTAGCTTATAGGCACTATAAGTTTGATAGCACCAAGACATCAGTAAATTCTTCAATGTTTAGCTCTTCAATCTTTAGCTCTGAGGCCTTGTTCCCTCCGGGAACTCCCCCTAAGTGGGTGGCCATGGCAAAAGTGTCTCCAGTTATCCCTGTTCGAACACTCCCTTCATACATTGTTAAACCCTACTCTGCCCCTCACGTTTCTCCCCCTTACATACTCTTCCACTCAGTTTTGCCTCTCATACCAGGTCTCACATTTTCACTTCCTTACATCACCTTCTTTACAAACTCCTCACCTTGCATTCTCTCCACATATCCAAACCACCTCAATGTATTATGCTTCACTCTCTGAACTACTCTACACTCAATTCCAATTGCCTTTTCACTCATACAACATCTCTCATTACTTTCTCCATCCCACCTGGGAAGTCCACATGCTCCACTCAAGTAACTCATTTCATCTGCACCTATTCTAGATTGATGAGTCCTACTCCATGTCCATGTCTCTGACGCATATGTCAGTGTTGGCAGGATAATACTATTTCTTAGTCCCCTTTTCACTTCCATACTCACACTTCTACCCTTCATAATCCTCCCCAGTGATCCTATGACCTGTCTACCCCTCATTGCTCTCTCCCTAATTTCTCCTTCCATATTTCCATGTTTACACAGAACTGTTTATCATGATCATAGCCATTCATAGGGTCTATCTATCTATCTATAGCTCTGACGCCTCGTTCCCTCCGGGAACTCCCCCGAAGGGGGTGGCCACGACAGAAAAGTCTCCAGTCTTCCCTGTTCAAACACTCCCTCCTTACCTGGTCAAGCCCTCCCCTCCCCCTCATGTTTCTCTCCTTTACATACTCTTCCACTCTGTTCTGCCATCTTACTGGTGGTCTGCCTCTCACACCACGTCCCACAACTTCACTTCCATACACCTTCTTTACAAACTCCTCACCTTGCATTCTCTCCACATGTCCAAACCACCTCAAAGTATTACGTTTCACTCTCTCAACCACTCCACACTCAATACCAATTGCCTTCTCACTCATACCGCATCTCTTATACACACTCTCATTACTTTCTCCATCCCACCTTGTCAGTCCACATGCACCTCTCAAGTAACTCATTTCCACAGCACCTATTCTTGACTGATGAGCCCTACTCCATGTCCATGTCTCCAACGCATATGTCAGTGTTGGCAAGATTATACTATTTCGCAGTCCCCTTTTCACTTCCATACTCACACTTCTACCTTTCATTATCCTCCCCAGTGATCCTATGACCTGTCTACCCTTCACTGCTCTCTCCCTAATGTCTCCTTCCATACTTCCATGTTTACACATAACTGTCCCCAGGTACTTAAACTCCTTCACTTCCTCCATCCTCTCACCCCTCAGGGTTATCTCACACTTCGTCCCAGTTGGTACTTCCACTCTGTAAGGTGTAGCAAAGTCAATCACTTCAGTTTCTGCTCTCTCAAACACCATCACTTTACTTTTACCCACATTCACCTTCAGTTTCCTTCGCTTACATACAGACTGAAATTCGTCCACCACACTCTGCAACTCCCTTTCACTCTCAGCCATCAGCACAGTGTCATCTGCAAACAAACTTGCCGCCAAGGACCAATTTACTGTACTTCATTCAGCCTCAACTTCACCCCCAGACCATTCACTTTGGCTTTCATCTCTCTCATACACCCATCCATATATATATTGAACAACCATGGTGACATAACACATCCCTGCCTCAGCCCTACACTAATATTAAAACTCTCACTCAGATCACCCTCCACCCGCACACATGCTTTTGCATCTGCATAAAAAGCCTCAATACCTTTCAGTAGAGATCCCCCAACACCATATATTCTCAACACCTCTGACATAGCTCTCCTATCAACCCTATCGTATGCCTTCTCCAAGTCCATGAAGACAGCATACAACTTCTTACCCTTCCCTATATATTTCTCCACTATCGATTTTAGCGCAAATATCTGGTCCACACATCCTCTACCCTTTCTGAACCCTCCCTGTTCCTCACCAACTTTATTCCCTGTCACTCCCATGGAATATTATAACACATACTTAACCCGAGTCAACATATATATATATAAATAAATAAATATTGTGATAACTAGAGTACGTTGAGTATTTTATATTACTTTTGTCCTATTGGTAAATTACAAGTTATATATTAATTTTGTCCTATCGGTACATTACGTCAGACAAATTCAGATCAATATTTATGTGTTACAGGAAACTGGGGCATTATAATTTGAGTAGAAACATGAACTACGGTAGTAATAGTAATAACAATAAACGGTAAATTTTTACAAGTTGCCACAACAGGATTTCACTGGAAAAAAAAATATTTCCTAGAAGGATTTAGTGTGACTACCGGGACCTAACTGGGGCAGACTACCGGGACCTAACCTGGGCAGACTACCGGGACCTAAGCAGGAAAAAATATACAGTAGAAATTAGTCAGACCTCACCTGACCTGACCTAACCTAATCTGGACTGGGACACACTACCACCTGGCCAGGCTGCGATGTGGCCACCACCCGGCCCTTCTGACATACTAGAAGAGGCTGGATGGAGCCATTGCGGATGCCTGTCCAGGATGCAACACAGTACCCCATACTATTAAACACATTATTGAAGACTGCAATACACACAACCACACTCGCCAACAACACAATATACACTCTCTGAGGGCACTGTGGGAAAGCCCGGTTCAGGCCATGGCCTTCCTCAGGAGCTCAGGGCTGCTCGGCCAAACAGCTTGAGAAACTTCAACAACAACAACAATAAACACATGAATATATACTGTATATAATTATATATTGTTTTTTCATTTGGAACCATATTCAAGAACATGGTAAATATTGAAAGAATTACCGCTATTGCGTACGGTTTTCTACCTTCATTACCCACTTATTTAGATCATTTTAAAACTATTTTCTTCTATGGCATTTCCTCCACAAATACCCTATTTCCAAGATAGGGCATATTCATATTTTGAAATTAGCCTGATCTAACCTGACCGGTATATCTGCATAAAAGGTCCACGTGGCAAACATTTACAATTTGTGTACCGGTATATTTCACAAGGGGACAATGTAATATGTTCATGTGTAATGAATTTAAGGAGGTTGCACTTATTTTTGGTATAATAGCATATCTAAAATTTCAGCTCTCCAGAGCCTAAGATCAGTGTTTTCCTGCCATTGAAAACATTGGACAGTCCCGGTAGTCTGCCTTGATCCTAGTTTGATTAGGTTAGGTCAAGTAAGGGTAAAAAAAAGTTATCTCCTCTAATATTATGGGCAACAATCAACAGAACAAGTAAAAATATGCATGAAAATGTATAAAATGTGGGAACAATCCAGGTGGACCTGTTATGCAGAATTACCCACCATCGTGTATACCACAAATGTTGTTGAATACGGCCCATGATAGTATGGGCCATATTCAAGGACATTTGTATTGACTATACCGTGGTACCGGTACGATGGCTGTATTGTTTGTCTATGAATCCATCGTACCTGTAACACACCATCGTATACACCACAAACGTTGTTGAATAAGGCCTGATATTTTAATTAATGTTACTGTAACTTACCTGTGAACCCACCACCACTATCTCCGGTAATTTTATGGCGTCTGCACCCACAGTATTGAATACATCTTGTAATTTGTTGATCACAGGAATGAGGGCCTCCATGGTAAGTCAGTCAGCCACTCAATCCACCAACAAGTAAGGATTTTATTGCAGAAAAATCGAGTTGTTTGTTGGTCTGCGCGGGATGTTGTCAGTGGGTCGGTAGGCGCCTTGCAGTGTTACCAATCCTCTCAGTAACTGTGTCGATAAATACACACAAATGTATTTAGGCTAGACTTGTTGTCGATAAATAGCCCAAATCAATACTGTATTAGAAAAATATTACTTTGTAGGCTGGTCGATAAATAAATAATACATTCTGAAGCGCCGATGATAAGGTATATACAATAACAATGATTTCCAGCTATATGATTACGTTAGCACTTACTAATCTACATTCGGGGTCAATAATAATCATCCACATAGGCCTAATGGGAAACTGCTGCTTTCTAATGTTTTCACGTTCTCGTGATAATTATATTGTTTGTTTATACTAAATTAGAAGATGGTACTTATTAGACTATTATTGGAAACTTGGAAAGTTTACCAGCAAGCGAGGAGAGGGAAGCTGTCAAACGTTTGTAGCAGGCTGTTACTTTGGTATCCTGGTGAGGTTTGAAAGGAGGCTAAGAGATTGTGGGTTTTAATCTGTTTCTTCATACAGGTTACACATTTAGGCTTCCTGCCTGCTACACTATTAGTAAGAACCCATCAGGCGAGAGGGCTGGTGGCGAGTAGCTGATTCTAGCAGCCACACGTTTATACATGAGTCACCTCAATGTGGATAAAAGTAATTTTTTTTTTTTTTTTTTTAATGTAAGTAATTTTTTTTTTTTTTTTAATGTAAGTAAAAAAACTTATCCTTCTTATCCTTTCCTTCTCATCATGTAGTTTTTGCAGCACTTCAAACTATTACAATACACTATTATGATATTTTCCCTTCATTGTGGAAGATTGTACTGTATCTGGAATAAAAAATGGCTTAATCATATTTAATTCATTATATTTGTAAAGAATAATCACAGCTTCTATTATAAGTCTCATGTAGCCAATGTTCTTGTTCAAGGTATGATGTGTAAACAAAACTATATCATAATGCAAATATTTTTATTTTTGTTCATAAAAACTAAAACTCCCTGACATGTTACAGTTGTGTTATTATGATACACTCACTTTACAAAAAAAGTGACATTTTAATAACACACTCAAGTTGTAACAGACAGACACTCACATGCACACATACATAACCAAACTCACTCACTCACAACATTGTAAACCATGAGACAATAAACATCATCATCATCATTGAGTGCACGAGGTGAATTGGGTAGTGAGTAGCTGAACACCACATAAGGCGGCCATAGGAAATGACGGTTCAATTACTGTATGTATTGTCATCAGCGTTTCAAAATATCTGACATCACAGCAATCAGTTCTTCAAAATGTGACCTCACGTGAGTCAGCCGTCTTTCATGTCCAACATCACTTCACAAGATGGTTGGTCTTCCTAATTTTCTATCCATGTACAAAGATTGTACTGAAGAAAATATCAAGGTGGAAAAATTAATGCAAAACCAGTGTTACATGAATAGTTCAATACTGTTTCCACTACACTGGTACCAATAATTATAGTGCTAGTAACAATTAATTAAACCATGCCTGGCTGAGTTCTTGCTAAATATTTTAAATAGCAGTTAGTGTAGCTCATAATATTATCTACAGTGTTACATTCAGTTTGTGATGGAGTGAAATCCCAAGACAAGGATTTGAATACAGTAGATTTAAGTGTCAGCATCAGGGACCATATGGTACTAAATCACAATGAAGAAAGAAAACTAGATGAAGATGATAGAATAATACACTGCAGCTGTTTAATCTGGGACAAAACCTTCATCTCCAGACAAACTGGTCTCTCAACATGTCTCAACAAACCCTTTACTAGCTGAACGAAGATGAGTACAGCTCAATATTTTTTACTAGCATCCTTACTACTTTGTATCGTACAATTTGAAACAAGGTAAATGGGATCAGAAAAAAGTTTAAATAAAAAAAAGGCAAATGAGAAATAGAAACACTGCCTTAATAAAAAGTGTTCATACTCAGCCACTTGGGTAAGTTATTTCCGGTGGTAGTATTTTTTTTCTGAAGAAACAAGGATAATCACAATAGACCCTAGACAAAGACAAAAAATCATAAATATTACAGTATTATTGAAGTGTTGATATGCTTACAGGAAATCTTTGAGGGTATCGGCATCACTACAAAGTAACACAAATGGATATTCCTATAGCAAGACACATAAGATAAATCAACATGACAAAGAAATGAAAGGAATGCTGTAGGTGAAGCTTTGTACCTGCTAAACTGGTTATATAACAGAATGTCAAAGTAGTATTCGTTTTTATAGTATTACAAAGTTTTATTTCAAAGTGACTCAGAGCCAATGTAATAATCTTGATATTCCAATTTGTTAGCATCAAAACAAAACATTCTGGAAAGTGTAGAAACTCATGGCAGAATGATTTTGCAAAACTGGGTGCAGAATCATGGGTGTGGATTGCATGGATATAGTACAGTACTGAAGTGTGAAGATGGAAAAGAAACAGACAAATGGCAGCTACTATGAGGTTGGCCCCATATGCGATTAGTCTCAATATACAATGGATATAAACACAATCTTCAATCACTTCATTTGTCACAGGTGTTAGTAGTGGACGGTGGGATCTGGCTGTTGTTAACATTCATCATCTTCTCATACACGCCTTGGATGTTGCCAGGGAAATGAGCAAGTACAGAACTGTCAACAATACTGTAAATTTGCACATGATGCAACACAATTGTAATAAAAGACTCCGCTAGACACATGGGTACACACTGGGAGATAATTTATATTTGGTAAAAAAGGCATCTATCCAGACACATATTGCACAAAACATTAGGACAGTATGGATGAATGTGCTCTGGGGCCAATCTCACAGTACTGAAACAATAAAAATATGTCACACCATCTTATTCATACGCATCATACCACTCAGAGCAGACATATTTTTTTAATTGAGTGCACATGGGTATACTGTATTCTTAGTTCTGGACCTTTATTTAGTATTTGGTTGATTGGCATCAATTCTTA
The DNA here is from genome assembly GCA_034508575.1 of Petrolisthes manimaculis. Taxonomy (NCBI): domain Eukaryota; kingdom Metazoa; phylum Arthropoda; class Malacostraca; order Decapoda; family Porcellanidae; genus Petrolisthes; species Petrolisthes manimaculis. The sequence goes on along the minus strand of JAWZYT010001572.1, from coordinate 97,706 downwards.
TCACCAACTAATCATACAACTATAATATAATTATAATACAGTATACAGCTTGTTGATTAAACAGAAATACAAACTTATATGGCTGTGTTACTGTATTTAAATAAGTATGTAACAATATTGTTCCCCACAATATTAAATTCTACTATATAATAAAAAATATAGAGGACCTGTATACCAAAATTTTATCCCAAACTGTAACTGCACAAATATCATCAGTGCATGACAAGATTCCTGGCACTACCAAAACCTACAAGAGGATATTTTTGTTTATGTCTAAATCACAGTGTTGTCACATCACTAGTACACCTTGAGCAAACTACAGCATTTCTGAAACTCTGAAGGAAACCTTAAAGCCAAACAATAAATGACCTCATCACATCAGCATGTTTTCCTTCATTAATTGCCCTTCAATCTCCATCCTGGTGTTAGTTATGCCTAGTACAGATTCACAGGTGTCCTACAGGTATCTGAATAAAAACTGAAGGATGGGAGAAGCCTCAGACTGACCAGAGGATGAAGGAAAATAAACTAATGAGATATCAGTGCAAATGTCTATAGTGCATGTAACTAAAATTTCATTTATGGTAATTATGATCTGAAAGTATTGTTGAAATGAGGATAGGTATTGTCACTCAAAAATGCATCCCTGTTCATATAACTTACAGCAGCACGACACAAAGAATTAATTACCCGGTACCTAAAGTTTTCTCAGGGATAATACACTAGAGGTTGCTCTGTTAATTTTCACATTCTTTAAAATTCCCTCTAAGTACATTTTTTAGCTACTATTCTATTGGTATGATAAATTTGTATCATTCCAACTAAATGATACTATACAGTACTGTACAATCAATGAAAATATACATCATTCTGAAAACTTATTAATATTTGATACAATATGTCACACAAGACTGTCATGTGAATACTGAACCAAACATTAACTGTACTGTACTATGAAAAGTATTTATTGGAAAAATAAGGAAAAAATAAAAGAAAGGGAAATATATAATTATGTATATAATATTGATAATAATAAAAACAACAGTAATGGAAAGTCAAATTTCTAATGCCAGCAATACATGAATGCCCAAGTCTTCATTCAGTCTTCAGAGATATGGCACTGCAGTCCAGTCCAATATTCAGATTCAGGGCACATTCAGAGTTATCAAGCCCTCCAAACAACTTCATGCCCAGTAGCACATGACTCAGGCTATACTGTGACAATGTGATTCTTTGTGGTTCCACTTTTCTAACTACCACACAGGCTCGTATCAAGATGGCTTAGTACAGTACTGTACGGTACAGTGTACCTCCATCCAAGGGACAATAATACTACCTTTAATATTTATAGGTACGGTAATATTATGAAGATATAACTACAGTATTACTCTAACTGTTCTGAACCTATTCCCTTTCTGCACTAGGATATATAGTACTGTACTACTGTTGCTGCTGGCCTTGATTTACTTACTACTCTGTGGTGAACATTTACAACAAAAATCATCATTCCATTTTCTATAAATAACATTCCGACACATACACAGTCCTTAGATATAAGTGCTCATTCATAATTGATATCTAACCAAATGTACTTTAGACTTGTTGTAGGAGGGCAAATTATTGTCTAAATTGCAGACTACCAATATCTCTAAACTATACCATAAAACAGACTCCTTTTGAATAGGTGCCATTTTATTGCAAAGTCTGGCAGAGCTTCCCCCATGACTCTGTAATTATTTTGTGTACTAACTTCCCTAATGATAATGCTAATAACCAAGGTTTTATCCTGGTTCAAATGAGGGGGCAGACAATGAGTGGGTGCAGACATCACCTCATTATATCACTTGCTGTTACACTGTCGAGGACTTGCACACAAATGCAAACATTCTCTCCTCAGTCATTCACACACACCAAACATAGCTTACCCCTCCTTGAATGTACCATACACACACACAAACAAACACATACTGCACTTCTATAATTACAACAGTACTGCAGTACATTCATACAAACCCACAAGTATTTTACTCCTTTTCATGTACCAAGTACAGTATCTGTACAACCACAAGCTAAAATTCAACCTCCCTGCCACCATGATGGGGCATATGCAAGAAATGTTACTGGCTCTTTAGTAAGTGAATAGTTATCATTTTGGTAATTCTCTAGAGCAAAATTTTCCTGTAGGGCACCCAAATTCTTAGAGAGACAGAGAAAGAGCAAATTTGGCTACAGCTTACCGAGTCCAGGCCCTTAAAAGGCTGGAAACATAGAAGTAGTGATATAAAGAAACTTGCTAAAACTAAAGATGATGGAGGAAAATAAAGACCATCAAAGAAGCTTATGGAAGGTCAAAGTCTAGGATCTCAGCCCACTAACATTGTTGTAAAGGGATGCAAAGGGAAGGGAATTGTGGTCAGAAAATAATGCCAATTCATTTTTTATCCCACTCCACCTAGCTGTGAACCCGGTTACCTGCAAAAGCCAGCTTTGTGGCAGGTTTCTCGGGTCACTGTTCCTACTATAATAGTCAGAGAATGAAGAGGTTGAGGTTGATATATGTCTCCATGAAAGCCATTGGCATCAATATGCTACTATTAATTCAAAGTCCAACTGAGTAGGTATGGGTTAAAGCACATAACTACATAACACTAAAGGGATAAGCACATGTTGGCAGAGAGTATGAGCAGTTTAGTTTATGACTGTACACTTCCTGTGTTCATTTGCATAATTTCATTTACCTTCACTCTCAGTACTGGGACTGTCCCAATTGCAAAACTCTTATGTTAAGATATATAGAGATGTTCTTGCAAGTTCCTATACAGCATATTTACAGAGAGCTGTTAAAGTGGTATGTATACAATAGATTATTTCCTATACAATGTGAATGATTTGTTTCTACTGTACAGTACTATATTTTCTAAGCTATACAGTACTACATATACTGTACATGAAAAATGCTATTAGAGAAAGGGTTTGGTAATTTTATCACAACCACTTCATTCTGTGCAGTGTTGAAAAATCAAGGAGAAAATTATTATTTAAATAATCTCCTCAAATAATTTAATTCATGCACAGTACATTACATTTCCAGCTACAGTATAACTTTTATAAGCATGTCTTTGCAAAGCTCCAAGACTGGCTGTACTTTGCTTATATAAATAACACTGGCAGTACAAACAAACTGAGGTCAACCATGGAAATATCATTACTTAACAGTCTGTGTCATTATTTTCTCCCTTCCACACCATCATTTACCTCATTACTGTCTCTGCTTTCCAGCATGCTCACATCACATAACATTGGTAGGAAACGGTTAACAGTATTTGAATAACACTTCATCAAAGAAAATACAGTAGGCATTGCAGTGCTGTACTTACTTGATAATATGACCAGATATCACAGCAATTTTGGGGATTGATGTGAACTAAAGGTAGCCTGCAAGAAGCTTTAGGAGTCAAAGAGTCAAAGGTTCTCAGTATCCAGTGCTTCTTTTCACATTTCAACAGCAGTTTTTCAGGTGCTTCTGTTCTTTTTTATCCTATCATCCATTTTCACACACACACCTCAAATCTAGGGTGTTGCTGTATTAATGAACACAACTTCAGGAAGTGTAGACAAATTTAGACTATTTTCTAGCAAGAAGCTTTTTATGTCCATTACTCTTAACTAATTGAAACTCAAGTACAACCTAAATATAAACCACCTAAGGTCATGCATATTATTTCCTGAAATGTCTTTTATATGGTGCACAAACTAACACAATGTTGCTATACTCTGTACCAGTATGTTTTTGTTCTACTGCATAATTATATTTTCTGCAAACTCAACTAACTTAACTGTTAAATATAAACAAGATACATTTCATAATTAATTTCTTTCAACATATTTCTACAGAAATAAGGTGATAAAAAAAATCATTGGGAAAAAATACAAGGATTATACCTGATATATTAGAACAAAGTTAAGAGACAATTGTACCTTTTCTTACACTTAAAAATTTCCACAACTAACATCAACTTCATGTGCTCTCTACATTACAACACATTAATTACAATCTTTTAGTGCCAATTTCATTTTTGAAGCAATATAACCAGCAAGATATAGAGCCAAGAGACAGAATAAACAAACACAACTGACTCAGACATGAACATAGTCTCAGGCAAACATACACACAAACATAGATGAAAAATATCCTACTGGTGGCAACTGAGGCTGGGTGATGAGAGTGCACCCAACAAACACATGTACAGTAAACAGCCATTTCACAAACACACACACACACAGACAGATAAAAATATAACTGTGATAAGAATGATTCCCCTCTTCCTTTTGCTGCTGCTGTTGCTATGTTCGTGCTGAGTTGCGAGGAGGGATAATGCAGTGTTTATGTCAGATAATATCACTTACTGCCACACTGTTAGAATTGGATGCAGAATGGAGAGTGGGATACTGATGACAATTTATCAGTTTTTCTACGGCAGACTGTGTAAACTTATTTCTGATGTTAGTAAGAACTTTGAACGGGGAAATAAGTTTGTGGTGATGTGTCCGTGCAAACACATCATCACTATCAGTTCTGATGCCATAAGAAGCACTCACAAATATTGGAAATGATCACCATTGGGTGTCTGAAAACTGAAACTGGCAATCATGATGTAAGGAAGGCGAGCAAAGACACATGCATTCACCTCCACACTAAGGCTTCTTAAAAACTTGTATAAACATTTTGGCGTCTTGATGATGCATTTTACAGGGGTTATGTACACGCACAGGGTAGATTGGGCCTCTTTCGTGATGCTACAAAAACAACAATGAGTAGTCTATGAGTAGGGGGCTTCACTGGGAGGACTGAAATGTGGCTAGATATTTTCTGTGTTTGTATGAGCCTCTGTGGTGCATTATATAAATTTCTATGGATGGGGTTGCGCTTGCGATCTGTCTGCTTTAACTCTTCTTAGTATCACTCTTCACACTACAGTATCTGGCCATCATTTCAAACCTGTCATTACCAAAACATTCTGCCCTGTCCCAGAGTTAGAAAACTACCACCATTCAATGTCCAAGGATGGCAGTATTTCTTAAGATTGTACTGCAGGGAACATCAGACAATATTAATTACCAAGGTAATCCTTGTCATCAAACTTTATATAAACATCTTGGCTCTGATCATTCTTTCTTTTAATGTTATCACTGTTCACTCTATCATCTATTACTTTATACATTCAGGGGAGCAAAACCAAAGGGCTATCTCCATCATCCGTGCTCACTTGAGTGATGGATGACTTTCACACAACTGTGAGAAATTTGACTGTCATAGCAAAATTGACTGGCCAGCTTTGTACACTTTGATTGATTGTAAAATTGCAACTACATTTCACAACATTTTATTCCACTCCACTTTTGCAACTTTCACTGTTTTAAGAATTCCACTAACATATCTTTCTTCTAAAGTCGATATGCTTTTAATGAGTAACACAGAGTATAATACATAAAATTCCCAATTGTATATACAGCTGCCAACAATAATTTAAACATTACTAATATCTAACAAAAGTTGAGAAAATTTTGAATTCTTGATTTCAAACTTGATAAAATTCAAACTTAAGAAGGAAAATTTGTCAACAGTAAATGTATTTCCATTAAGAAGCGATTAAATTAGATTTTTAAAAGTTTATCATTGGCAACTAATAAAATATGAATTGATCTCTCACATCCAATATATATGGCTAGAGATTATATAAGAATATTACAAATAATAAAATAACTGAAGAGTCCAATTATACCTTATTCATTCCCTTCGATCAATAGCAGACCAACTTACGCTCAACAAGCTACTCACAGCTCTTATGTCCATTTACCAAACACACAACCCTGTAGCCAGTTTTGATTTTCAAGATTCTTGATAAAATTCACCCCCCTTCTGCCACTCAATTTCCATAATTATATCTATTCACTTTGCTAAGCATTTTCATAATAATCTAGCACCACAATTTTCATAAGGCTTTCTGTTATTAGCTTTCCCACTATTCATCCTTGACTTCTTTCTCCTTCAGCATTTACTACATCTATTTGCTATTGCTTTCTCTGGCAAAATGTGAACCCTTGCTGTTGCACTTATTATTATGTGTTCTAATAATATCACCTTTCACTAAAACATACCACACTATTCCCCTACAGGCTCCTACCTCAGGCTCCTCCTTCCTTACTCCACCTACCCAACCATCAGTCCTGCGCGTGCTTCTTTTCCCGAGCCACTGTGGATTTGTGGATCCTCTTGTGGTAGTTCTGAGCGAAGGAATTGACGATGCTGAGGATGAAGTACCCCACCATAAGCAGGATCACCTTTTCAAACACCCACGCCAGGAGGTTAACCTTGTCCTGTGTGTGATAATGAGGAGAATGAAGAAAGGGTTGGTAACACAAAGAGTCATTTCATTATCATCAAAACCCAAATACACTCGACCCTCCATTCCCGAACCCTCTTTTGCCGGACAATGCCTGGGTGTCCAACAATATGTATGATTACCAGATATATGGTCGGACCATCCAGAAAAAGTTAAAAAAAAGGTCTGTACAGCAATTTCAAACTTCCCGGTACCCTGCCCATGACGAGAACATAAATTATAAACACACTGCCTGCCTTGTGTCCTTACGTAGACAGAGCTTCACTGTTGTGATAATATTATGCCTTTTCAAGGACCAAGATGGCTCCACCAACGAAAAAAGTAGGAGATCAGTGCATTTGTCTGCGGTATAAGTCATCCCTCCACCACCTCACAAGCATCACGCACAGTTACCTCTGACAGTGTTACTGGTCTGCTGGATGAAAATTTTGTAACTTCAACATCAGAATTTCCCTTTTTACCTCAATAATTCCCTGTTTACTCTTGAACATAGGGTCTTTTTGGTATTGTCTTGTAGAAATTCTCCTGTTTACTCTTAAACAATCTTTATATAATTTCCCTGTGTGGACTTCAATATTCCCTAAAACAGAGAAATTTCCCTGCACCTGGCAACACTGACCAGCGACTCTTCGTCTCTGTCTGACTCCAAATAGTTCTAACTATTCAGGCTGGCTACCACCATGATCACAGCATTACTAAAATACAGTAGTATAATTGCAGAAACTTACTTTACAGTATACTGTACATTTATTGTTGACAATACTCTATGTATTGTATATTAGTACTGTACAGTTATGTTGATATGTTGGTTGACCTTCATACTGTTCTGTTGAGTGCTGGATGTATTGTAGTGTAGGCAGTGATACCCAGACATTTGTAAGAGTCAGGGGCAAGTGGTGATTTATGGACTGAAAAGGGTAAATGTCTGGCAATGGTCAGTGACCCCGACATTAGTGTTCCTCGGACTGGTGCTTCCCCGAACTGGAGGCTTCGCAAACTTAAAAAAAGTTGTCAAATTCACCAGATGAATTAATTTATAGAACATCTTATGGGTATACAGTACTAGAAAAAGTAAATATTTACAATTTTTTGTGTAGCTGATCTAGTTATTACTATTTTTAAACATTTTTCAATGTTGTGGTTAGTGATATACATATCAGCAAAAATATTTTAAAAACATTTTGTGTCCGAGACACCGAGAGAATGATCACAGCTTTGGGACAGTCTTATATTATACTACAGTAGGCAATCTAATTTGTTTTATTTATTAGTATGACTTTTAATAACCACTGCTATCATACAGTAATACTCAGGATATAGCTGTTGGAAATATGTATGTATAAATTATTCATATGAAAATGAAACGTTGATAGAGATCCATCTATACTGAATTGAAAACAGCCATTATTATTTTGTCTGCCACAGAGTCACACACAGACTGCCACAGTTATGCCAAATCTTTGAAGAATTGTATTTAAAAGAAAATAGTTATATTACACACAAGTACACAATCATGTACTCAGCAGCAACAACAATTAGTTTTTCAGACATATCAGTGATATCCAATCGAATATCAATTACGAAATAGTCTGAAAAGCTACAAAATTTAATTTTTCGTATCTGGCACAGTGGATATCTTTGTTATTGGAACTGCCAACACTAACATACATATGCATCAGAGACATAGACATGGAGTAAGGCTCATCAGTCTAGAATAGGTACTGTGGAAATGAGCTACTTGAGAGGAGCATGTGGGGTGTCTAGGTGGGATGGAGAAAGTAATGGGTGTGTGTACGAGAGAGAAGGCAATTGGTATTGAGAGTGGAGTGGTTGAGAGAGTGAAGCGTAATACATTGAGATGGTTTGGACATGTAAAGAGAATGCAAGGTGAGGAGTTTGTAAAGAAGGTGTATGGAAGTGAAGTTATGGGAGGTGGTGTGAGAGGCAGACCACCAGTTAGATGGAAGAGTATGTGAAGGAGAGAAACGTAAAGAGCAGAGGAGGGTTTGAACAAGTAAGGAGGGAGTGTTGGAACAGGGAAAACTGGAGACACTTCTGCCGTGGCCACCCCCTTGGAGGGAGTTCCCGGAGGGAACGAGGCGTCAGAGCTATAGATAGATAGATAGATCAGCGCCCCTATCCAATCTCGGTCGTCAATTTCGGCAAACAGTTTTTCTATCCTTTTATGTAAACTAATTAATACAATTGTTTTGTGACATGCCAAAACATTTATTAACTTGATATGCAACAACTGGCATGTTGGTTCCAAGAGGTGTAAGGTATGAACACTGAAAATAATTCAGATATGACTCTCCATATGTGTCTTTAAAATTGTTATAAACCACCTAATTGCATGAAATCATACTTTGGAAACTAGCTTAACTATTGATTAAAATAATGAAGAGATGAATGGACTTTAGCCTTCTCTATTTAGTTCAAAAAAATTATTTTTAAAAATCTGGAGTGGTTCTCAGTGCAACCCTTCACCAATTGAGTTAATTCATCTGGTGAATCTGACAACTTTTTGCAAGTTTGCGAAGCCTCCAATTGTCCGGGAAATGGAGGGTCGAGTGTACTCATTTTTCAAAGTTTGTCAGGTTCCTGGTATTTGGAGGGAAATAAAAATTAGAATACCCAATGAAATTTTCTTGCCTGTCACCACTCACCTGTGCCTGAGAGGCCATGCCGGGCTTTCTGTGGAATTTTTGTTTCTGAGCATGAAGGAATTTCTTGAAGGGCTCCTCCAACCTTGGTCCCACAACAGGCAGCAGTGCCAGCACTCCGACTGCCCATTCCAGCAGGGACTCATTGAAAGCAATGATGACAAACAGTTTCTGGATGTGCATCTTGATTACTGCCTTACCAATAAGAGTTGCACCAAAGAATGTCCAGAATGGGACTAAGAAATGTCCACATGTAATCCCAGCAAGGTCAAACAGTGGGTTGGGGATCTGAAAGATTTTATAATCTAAATATGTGAAAAAAATTGATACAGTAGGATCACACCAATAACGCCTAATTAGTGCCTGAAAAACACCGTTATTTGCGAAAACGTTATTTGCGTGACATTGAAATACATGTATATAGGGTTAATTGGTGCCGCCACCCCAGGATTTTGACCCACCTTTCCCATTTGAGGCTCTCCTATCACTACTGGTAATTATCACTGTCAAACTTAATACAATAATCACTTTAAAGAAGTTAAAAAGTGGCTTAGTGTGATGATTGTTCCATGGCAATGACGGACTGCTACTATGACATTTGTACTCAGTCCTTACACCACTCTCCACCATTGTAACAAAATTTTCCTTTTCCTGAAGCGAGTATGCACGTTAGTAACGCGATAGTAACGTTCCTGGAGACGTACCGTTATTTAAACTTAATTTCCCCATAAGTAACAATGGTAATAGTGGGAGGTGCGTTCCTGGACAATGGTTGCCAACACTTCTTCCGCACTCCTTTCCCCCCCCCCCCTCAGTCTCCATTCACCCTAGCCCAAGGTCAAGGGAATATAGGCCTAGCCTGCCTTGTCACCTTGTGTGTGACTCGCTCGTTTTGAGTAATTACGAGTTAACTACCAGCTTCAACACTGTCATGCCAGGTGGTGCATTTACAAAATGGAAGGCCATATCCTTCCATATAAAGAAAGAAGTTATTTCTCGGACAGAGAAAGGAGAAGGAAACACCAGCGTATGGATATTCAAATGTAAACAAACGATATCACACGCTATCTCCCCCCCCCTTCCACCTCCACCACTAATAAGCATGCCGACGATTCATTTCAGTCATGAGTCGTCTGCGAAAACCTTAATACAAATTGTTATATGCATTTAATATGCTTAATACGAATTGTAATACAAGTACTGTATTTACATTTGTAAAGTAACAGTACAGTACATTTCTCTTCACTTTTAACACTGGTCACTCCACTCTGCCTCTTCACTCATCTCTCCCTTGGAGTCCCTCATCACTCTGTGCTCTGATTGGGTGAGCGTGGCCGCGTTATATCCAACAAAGAGCGTTATTTAATCATATCCTCCCTATATATTACACAGCATTAAATAAAAAACGCATTACTCAAAATCTGGTTATTCGAAAGTCAACTGTAGACGTTATTTGAGAGAATCTAAACGTTATTATAGAAAGTGGGTGTCTATTCTAACTTGCCGTTATTGCTGAAAACGTTATTTTGGAAGTCGTTATTGGTGTGAGCCTACTGTACTATTGTTTTCAATTCACTCTATTGACAATTAAATTCTCCAAAAGACAAACATGTTTGTTAATGATAAAAGATGAAGTAAAGCACATTATGAATATCTGAATGTGAATGAAACTACGAATGATATTACAATGCTAAGTTTAGACTGGACTTGCAATTCTTTTATTTGAATGTTTTACCTGATGGAAGAGCAAGGTTAGATTTCTTTGAGACTTACCGAAGCACAGGCAAGGATACCAAAGAATCCAACGCGCTCCACCAATTTTTCAACAGACAACTTAGCGCGGTCAAGCCAAGATGCCTCACCGGGCTGCTCCTTTAGTCTCTGTAACTCCTCAAACTCGGCCATCTCCTCGTCTTCTGGGTCGTGGCCTGACAACCTCGCACCCCTGGCCATGAAGTATGGAGGCAGCTCACCTGATGGAGAAGTGCAAAATGCATTTAGACTTAATCTAACAAATACTTAACATTGAGTTTTATTTAACTGAAGGTTTGAGTGCTGGTGAATTCCGATGTATTGGAAGAACTGGCACCATAATGAAATTATAATATAAGTTCTTTCATGACTAAATACTAGATCTGGTAAAAATAAATATGAAGTCATTAGTTAAAAATGGATCCTATCATGGAAAATATCAGTCAGTGCAGTTCACTCACCGAGAGCAGTGCCAGCACCCCACATGAAGGCCTCCAGTCGCACCTTGGACATGATGGTCAGTATAGACATCTCCTTCAGACCTCCACTTGACTCCTCCTCTGGACACATGATGCTGCAACACCATTACAAAAAGTTACAACTCCACTTTATAGTCAACATCAAGACCAATAACTTTTTCTAAGGATTTTCACTAGACTAAAATAAAAAATAAAAAAAATAAAATAAACACTATATTGTCTTACTCCTCGGGATATGGAGGTGAGGGGAAGTCGACAGAGTTGCAGGAATACGCAGCGAGGGTTACAGACGCTATGTGAGGACCAAGGTAGAGGAGGAAGGTGTGTAGACCTGTACCCAGACCCACCGACGAGAGAATACCCAGCCACACCCAATACCCGCACCACCAGAAGTCACGCCCAGCTCGCTCTAGAATCTGTACAAACATTAGACCAAAAGTTAGGGAGATGCAACATGGTAAAATATACTACATGTACAATTACTAACATTTATAACAGAGTGGAAGAGTATGTGAAGGAGAGAAGCATGAGGGGGAGGGGAGGGCTCGAACGAGTAAGGAGAGAATGTCTGAACAGGGAGGACTGGAGACTTTTCTGCCGTGGCCACCCCCTTGGGGGGAGTTCCCAGAGGGAACGAGGCATCAGAGCTATAGATAGATAGATAGACAAGAAAAGAGGTTGATTGACTGATTAACTGATATTAGGCGCCGCACATAATATTATAAAGCCAGGAAAAGGTGATAGAGGTGAGAGAGAAAAGAAGGACAATTGAAGAACTGAAAGGGTGTGGCTGGGGCCGAAGGAGCGCCATAACCCTTAAATTATTACCCATATCATTAAGGTTTAAGAAAAGAGGTTTGACAATGCTGACTATGCCAGTTATCAGTACTGGCAACTGTACTGTTAAGGTTTTGGCAGGTACGAAGTTGCTGAAGAAGTCATGTACCAGTAAATACAAAATTGCATGAAGAAACATCTTTGTATGAATGTATTTTGGAAAGTCAGAGAGTTTAAAAATTGGACAATATGAGGGGAAATTGTAGCAAATTATGTGTTATTTATTGTAAACAAAACATATACAGTTAATTAAACATTAATACAGTTTACTATTTGCATTGTTGATTTTATGTTGATTAAAAAACATGCAAAAATAATTCCAGCAAAAAATATATCAATTCCTGTTCGATATACAGTATTACAAACCTATTATATTATATAACAGCAAGTTCAGTACATTAAGACACATTGTTTCTGGGAATTAAAAGGGATAAAAGGAGAAAAATTGGAAACAAAATCTTGAAATGCTAGTGAAATTTTGGGTTGTGTGCACAGGTGGAGCAAATCATTACCAGTGATTCCCATAACCAATAACCTGAATAGTCAGTCATTAGAAGTCATTACAGCACTGGGGGACTCTGATTGGCTGAATATGTACACTTGTTTGTCAGTTATCAGTCTTCTATTTGTGTTAAAATTACTAACTTTTCTTCATATCAGTATCTTTCATGCAAGAAATACAATAAAAATACATAAATGTGTGTTTCTTCAACAATTGTGTTGTGATATGCTGCAGTCTTTATGGAAAGTACTGTACATTTTTTGTTTATATTTCAAATAACAAGTCATGTAAAAGGGAAAAAAAATAGACAATCAAAACAAAGTCATAATCATAGAGAAAGAAAAACACAGCCAAAAAATACTTAATATAGATGGATAGATTACACAGAACAGTAGGGTACTGTACTCACTGGTTGATGTGGTCCAGGAGTTTTGAAAGCAGCATAATAACCCCCAACCAACATAGCCACCAACAGCACCAACTTCTTATTATGCCACAACCTATAAATAAAATAACTCATGAGTGTGATGAATACCTGATTATGACCAAATATTAGCATCAATCTCGTACTGACTAAATATTGTCCATCTCGTACAATCACAAGCACAATTCTTGAAAATCTGCAATGAAGAAATATTCATGACATCTTTCTGCAATACTAGAGAAGTACTAAACTGATAAGATAGTAAAATTATAATAAGAAGAAACTAACATAATAAATTATTAATACAGTACTGTTATAACAAAGTAAAATAATAAAATGATAAATACAGTAACAAGAACTGTCATGTATGAGAGTAACACCCATGAAATTTTTCCACTTACTTGACCATGTATTCTGAGGAGAGGATTAAACTTTCCCTGATGAAGTAAGTCAGGGTCTGGATGGGTCGTCTCCATAACACCACCTTGGCCCTGTCTTTCTTCTCGGCCAGCCTCTCCTCTAACGTTGGTGCAGCTGGAATCTCGGCCATGGCCCCCGACCCGTTGGCCTGCTGCTTCCCCACTGTCCGTCCCTGCCGCTTCTGTGCCGACGTCTCCCCCATGGTCACCACGTGGTTACCCTTTGTTTCTTTCCCAGCCTGTACAGAGAATAATAATATCAGTCTTACTCTCAGTATCACTTATTAATCCTTATTTCTTTCCCAGTATGTACGGAAAAGAATACAATCAGTCCCATTTTCCTGTTTCTTTCTCAGCCTGTGTAGGTCTTGGGAAACCCGAGATACAGTTTAACTCAATACATATATTAATGGGTACAATACTATTAATTCTCTCATTCTGTTGACAAATTGGAAGGTTACTTATTCCTACAAACTGCTGTATGCTACAAACCAGATCCTTAACTCCTATACAGGTCTGTTTCCTGGTAAAGTTTGGAGGATTCATTAAATCTTCAATTTACCCACAAGAGAATACCTCCTTACAACACACAAGAATATTTTACTTGTGTTGTGTAAGAAAAGCTCTATTAAGACCACAAAATTTATCAAAAACTACAAGTAACATTAGCAGCTATTCTGAAGCAACATCAAAGCACTTCACACCAGAGTTAATGATGAAATGAAATAGAAATTTAACAGAGAACACATATAATTGTCATTATCTTTCAAGCTGACCATAAATATCCCAAGCATAGAGTTCATTTCTTTGGTTGATGAAGTATAGTTGGGTACACTCCAGTGAAGGTCACACAGCGTCATCAACTCAGGTCAAGATAATAATCCCAAACCACCAGCTCGAAGCACTCATTGGTGGCAATGAATGGAGCTTACAAATAGTGGGTTAGGGTTACCATCTCAGCCAGTATTGACAACTCTGTGTGGTATTCACAGGAGTGTGGCCAACTGTACATAACTCCCAACTCTTTCTGGAGCAAATGAATCCCTCAAACTATTCAAAGCAATAGGCCACCATTATTTTTGTTAATCTGGTCCTATTTTCTAGCATACATTAGATGAATCAAGGCACACCGGTGTACCAAATGTGTATTAGTCCAATAACCCAGTAAAATGGTTGTAAATATATACCTTCAGCTTCATATAAAAGTGACTAAATACTTAACTACCGGTAATTGTAATATTACAGGACTGAGTCATTCTTGTGATGTCTCATCTACATTTCATAATTTATCACACACACACACATGCAGAAAATTCACACAATGTTCTTTCAGTGGCTTTTTATATCGAGATACAGTGAGTGGGTTTCAAACTCCACCTTACCCTGCTACCATAACAACACCTCCACTAACCACAACACTTTTTCACTTGAAACCCCAATACTGAATACTGTACCCACCACACTTAAACCAAAAATATCATGATATATTTTCATTTCTTCTCCAAAGCTTAACATTGGAATGATCTTTTGTCTTCTCCAGTCCTCTTTCTTACAACCTTCCTTTCTTTAACAAGCAATTTTTAGTGAATAAATATTATATATATAAACAAATTTTCCCAGCTTCAATTTTCCTGATTCGGCCTTGAGTGAGAAACTTTTCTGCTATTGCCTTGTTCATAAGAGAAAAAAAAAAATGCTACAACTGGGTCCACATTTCCAACACCCAAATTAAACTTCCTGAAAACTGAGATATTTCTCACACTTTTCTGCTTTTAGTCTGTTGCAAACAGTACCTAGTTGGGTATTTTGCTTAGGACTGGATTACTATAACCAAAAAAGCCAAAAAGTTAAATGAAGAAGTAGGTACTGTACATTAAGGTATAGTAAAGTGATGTTCTGTCACAGTAAATAATGTAGTCAACAACAATGGCTGATGATGAATGACAAACAAGAAGTTAAGAAGTTAGATAGCCATAAATTGTGTAACCTTGTACTGATTTTTCTTCAATAATATACTATACAGTAATGAACAACAGAATCCTGGGAAAACATTTGGTGGTGGTTCTGAATGAGGTACCAAGTTTAAAATGTACTGTAGTGGTGGTGGAATACAAGTAACTGCGGTATTAACATTATGCATTATATCAAAGGTCTACTGTATTTATTATCACTTTACTCACAGGGGTATGAAGACCGTTGATCTGGGGGTTAATGATACGTTCAATGTACTCCAGGTCTATTGCCACCGACGACATCCTGGCTTTTAACACAGCACTTAGCTGCTTTCACATACTTAGTACACCACTCCTCTTTCTTATATAAAGTGCCTTGCCCTCTTACTCACTTCACTCTTACTCCCATAAAGTGCCTTGCCCTCTTACTCACATAAGTGCCTTGCCCTATCACTCACTCCAATCCTGCTCTTCCTCAAAATGACTACGTACACATACACTTTTTCCTACTTGTTGGCATAACATTTCACAAGCTCTGAGAGTTTATAACATCAGATTGTAACACACTTCACTGTGCACAGCAAGTTGTCAACTGGTTCAAGTTGGCACTGGAGTCACTGCTCAAATAATTAATAGGACCTTTATTTTTCTAAATTTTAGTTCTAAACGAAAGTTTCCTAGTTGTAACAAGATCCACCGCATCATAAATATATCCAATGACACATCATAATGTCTTTCAGAAAAGACCTATTCCTTACTTATCTTCTTTTTTAATATTCGGAATTCAATGCTTATCAAACTTGATCCTATCATCTGCATCCTCTTCAGGAAGTTCCTCTTTTCTCTATCCTATTAAGCACTCTATCCAACCACACACACACAAGACCAGAAGACCACTGATTGGAGGCGAGGTCAGTGTGATGAGGGTAGTGGGCATGGGGGAGGTGAGGGGGGAGGAAGTGAGTGTATTATGTGGGTGAGGGAGGGAGGGGAAAGGGGGATGATAAGTGGTGGAGGTAGAGTGAGAAGGAAGAGATTACTCAAGAAATAAATTATAAATAAAAAATACACATGAGGAAGAAAGGAAGTGAATGAAAGCAATAGAGAGGGAGAAGTAATGAATTATAAGCAGGAGGATAGATGAAGTAGTAGAACCAGGAAGAGGTGGATGAAACTTATAGTGGAAGGTAATGAGTACCGTAGTTAAAAACTGGAGGAAACAAAATGAGAAAAAAGATAAGGAGGGGAGAGTGTGAGAGGTCAAAGTACAGACTCCTTCACATAAGAGATAAACCTGCCCTCCTGGCTCACTGACCTCTACACAATCAAACAACAAGGTAAACAGTCCAAGATAGCAGAGTGGTAGACATGAAGATATCAAATATTACAAGGAAGAACCGACTAAATGATGTGTATTCCCTGTTTTTCTGTATTTGTGAGTATTGTTTTCCACAATTAACCAACTAGGTAAATAGTCCAAGAAAATTTGACTAAGACATGTGTATTGCCTGTTTCTTTTGTACGGTACATGATGGTGTATTTTCACAACCAAAAACATAAGAGATTAAGGGGATGGTCTGTGAACTTGAAGGCTATTGATTCTTACTACCTATACCAGGAAACAGAGTATTGTACCAACAGTTCCCTCTCAACAAAAGACTTCCTTTTAACAGTGACTGAACCAAGTCTACTCTCCAGAGATAAAGAGTCACATTCCAGCCGCAAAGATGTAATGTACAAGCTTTTATGAAAGCTATGGACATTACCTTTTATTTTTTTCTTGGCAAACCATATAAAGAACTACAAAGACTATAGATGTTTGGGCACTTGATGAAGTAATGGCTGGGAGTAGCTCATATCAACTCCACATCACCTCCACTCATAGGTCACAGAGATAACATAAGAGACAAGACTTGTTATGATCAAACTTTTACATCATCAGATTAAGCTACTGTTATGATGTTGGTAAATCCAACAGTGTTATGGTTTATGAATTATTACAAACACAGCGATGTACAGTACTGCACTAACCATCATGTTAAAGAAAAACGCATTCAACTGAGTAAAATTATCCACAAATAACCTTTAAAACACAGCTGAATCTTTTATACTTTTGCATGAATACTCGTATTTCCAGATAAACAAAGGGAAGCACTGGTAACAATCCAAATACAGTACAATATATACACTTCCCCTTCATATCTGCTCACACCCTCCCTTTCTTCCCTCCTTCCCTGTGTTCAACTGCTGCACCAGAGTAAGGAAGTGCTTATGTACTAAACTGTGCCCCTTGCTCACTGCCTGTGTGTGACCTTGAGAAGTAATGATTGCCTGTTATATAACACCTTCCCCTACATACACACATACAGTAATGTACAAAAATCAAACACATGCAAAATATCCACATAGCACTAAACATCATGAAATTCTACAACAAACTGGCTTATCTTGACACAATTCCTGACAAAAATCCCTTCAACATACCAACTAGTACATCTATATGTATGACTCACCACTTAAACATAGTTTCTGTCACATCCCTTAATTACACCATCAACATATAAGCCACATTAAAGATACTGTATATCCAATTATTTGACACTACAGAAATTACTGCACCACAACCACCACTACTATCACACATACACATAGAGCTGGCAACAAACACAAGCATCTCTGCCAGCCAAGATGAGAGTTCACTGCCTTCATTCTGTAAGAACTACATCACTCCACAAGTATAAAAATCTTACTTCTTGTCAATTAATGAATACTAACCTCATCCCTTTAGTAAAAGAATGGTAACAAATACATTTCTGACCTTGCAAAAAAAAAAAAAGAATATATATATATATATATATATATATATATATATATATATATATATATATATATATATATATATATATATATATATATATATATATATATATATATATATATATTTCCAGGGTTTGATTAATACTGTAAGATACAGTACAGATTGGTTGAACTTGTCAATATTCCAATACCAAATGAAACTTCTGAACATTTCATTTCTCCATATAATAATACATACCGGGTATTACTATACAGTACAGTACTATTACAGTATGGGTGCAATTCTTAACATTAAAACCATTTTTACTCTTCAGATAAATTTTTCTTACTACAAGTATTCATATTTTGAACAATATGAAATTAACCACCACAATGTAAAGTAAGTGCACTCCAACCAGCAACATTACCATGACAAGAACTACAAGACACTGTACTGTATTGTACCTGACACATTATCATGAGTCAAACAAATGCAACTCAGCCTGGTAACCCATCACCTTCTTTCTCTGAGCCAACACAGCAACAGGTGCCATGTAACATTCTCTCTGATTAACTTATTTGTCAAGGCCAGTACCCACAAATAAGTTGTTCCTACCCTCAACTCATGCCAAATGTAGAAGACAAAGCGGTTATATTTTATCTCTTTAAATCTATCATCTAGGCCAGGGGTTCTCAATGTGGTCGATATTGACCCCCAGGGGATCGATGAATAACCAGGGGGTTGGTGAATGTTTACCGTTAGGGTCGAACGGACCATTGAAGCCTCCCATTTGAAGTTCTCGATTATAATTTGTAAAAATCTGAAGAATATCAGACACCATAAGATTTTTAAAAAATATATTAATTTCTTGAATTCACAGTTCAGACAATAGGCCAAATTTTTTCAGTGAATCTTCAGAAATTTCAGCAGCACTGAGAATTAAGCTACATATACACATACACCTTGACATATTTTCTTACTGTGTGTTACCTTTTTATCATACTATATGTCAACTACTAGTACTACTACTACTCATACTGATTTTGGCATCAGTGTTTTTTTCCTTGGATTATTAAAAGCTAGGCTGCTAGGGGGTCAACAGAAAATATGCAACTTCATTGGGGGGTCGACGAGTTAAAAAGTTTGAGAACCCCTGATCTAGGCAATGACACTAGACTAATCTATAGGTAGTTTCCCTTTTACATTTTACATTTTTGCAAGTAAAGTTAGATATAGTAAAGGTTTCAGTATTTTAATCCCAAATGAAATCCCAAAATAAAATTAGATCAACGACACATCAAAGACAAAAATAAAACCGAAATCATGAACAAATTTTTAAGTGGAGTATACTATCAGATAACTTTGTACCTCAAGTCTTGTCTTTAATTGGAATGGATAAGGAATCAGAGAATCATTATCTACAATCTATTTACTTATCATAACAGCTAGCACTTATTACAAAGGTCAGGGAGAGATTGTAAAATTTTCCATTATCTTATGCCTTCACTATGCAGAAAATATTAATAGTTTATGTATAAGAATAGATGTATTATAAAACTATTTAAACAAAACAACTAAAATGAAAGATTAATAGTTCCTGTACAGTATACTGTAGAACTCTTTCAGAGAAATAAGCTATGCTAGGCAGGTGATTACTGAAATGAAGACATGCATTGGAGGACTCAGAATGTCAAAGTCATGTGTAGCAGAATTAGAGAACTGTGAGTCAAGATAATCATATATGGCAGAAGACCATTTAGAGAACTGGGATGAGATGCTGCAACATGACTTGATGGCTATGGGTCTAAACAGAGACACTGCAAGATACTACACCTGCTTGGAAAGTTGCCATATTGTGAATGCATGCATGGACAAGCAACTTATAATGCACTAGTAATTGATAACATTTATAAGGACTATGGTACTCTATACAACATTATCTGGATTTATAATATGGGACTCAATGTAATAATATACAATTTAATATACTGTATTACATTACATTGTACTTTAGTGATGATTAATATATATATATATATATACATATATATATATATATATATATATATATATATATATATATATATATATATATATATATATATATATATATTATAATTGCTAAAGACTATCTGTGAAGTTATCAGGGAAATAGCTGAAAAAATTTAAAAAATTTACAACTTTCACATTTGACATGATAACTAACTTATGGAACAACTCTGGAACTAAGCAACAGTGATGAAAGAGGTCCCCAAGGGGGTGTAATGCTGCCCACTTCAATAATTACCAATACAGTACAACACTCTTTTGTGATTCCTTGACTGAAATCATACATAAAATGCACAAGCAAAATTTATCAAAAATTCTTTTCAGTTATCTAGAATAAACTACTGAACAGTCATATAAAACTGAAGCATTAATAGGCTAATACTGTACAATACATCACTCCAAAATATAAGAAGCACTCACATGCTTGTGAGTGAAGCTTTTCTGCAAGACTTTTTTCTAAGATATGCTACCACAGTTGGTGTGAATCAGCAGAATTCCTTAAGAAAGTTTGCAAGAAATCTTATACAGTATCTTCCAGGGATGTAACGAAAATGTCCACACTTCACGAAGACATGAACTGGGAATAACAATCATAGTAACAATATTACTGTAACAACAATAATAATAATAATAATAATAATCATTATTATTATAATATTGCTATTGATATCACAAGTATAGTACAGTACCTGCAATATGTGATAAAAAATTACAATAATGTACAGTTCAATTAGCAATCTAAAAATTCCTGTAAAATAAAAATGATCCTACTGTACACAAAAATAACTCCACACAGACAATTTCACTATTATCACAACAAAAAGAGCAAATCAATATCCTTGCAATTATATAATATACGATACCAAACACTACGTAACATACGAGGAAAAGATGGAAATGAACTCTACCCGAACTAGGCTATACAGGTCCTGTAGCTCAGACTCAGGTGATAAGAAAATGCTATCCCTCCCCAACCAGTTTATGCACAATGACGAGCCTCAAAATTTTGCTAACCAGGTGTGATGCAAGAGTTCTTTCTACTTTTGAACCAACCCAGTGCCCAAAATATGGAACAATTTTTACACTTTATGGGAGTGCGTCCCAGAATACATTAGATAAGTTTCTTTGAATCCATACCATTAATATGACTGTACAAAAGTTTATCATAAAGCTAAGAAGATATATATGTTAGGCCTACCAATTGCAAAGCTAGATCTATCCAAAGATTACATTTATGAGACCTGTGAGAGGCAATAAATTTCAAAATAGATATTCAAACCATATACAGTACAGTAGTTCATTTATATTTCCCCATTATGGTATTACTAGATCATACTACATTCACCAAAGATTTAACGAGCAGGGAGAGTCGAGCATTATACTATCCTGGGAGTATTCTTTTAGTTTGGAGTACAAGTTCCTATAAGATACCTGAAGAATATTGAGTGTTCTTTACTATCCGTTGTACCATGGTACGGTACCCTATGAAAGCTAAAGTACCCAACACAATGGAAAAACCTACAGATTGACTCGTGACAACTGTACAATATAATCCTAAGTAGTGAGTGTACTCAATTAAAAAATGTCTTCTGCATGTACTGTACCGGTATATATGAGGTAAGGTAAGGTGGTTTGGTTAGGTTAGGGGTGAACTACAGATACACCCAGTATGCTGGAATTTACCTATTGTACCATATGTCTGAAAAGAATAATAGGTAAACCCTTTACTAACGGGAGCACTCTATTTAACAATTCCCTTTAGTAATAAAATAGTTTGTATGATTTCATTGTGTACCAAATATCAATTTCCTTCATTTCCTTCAACAATATTGACCCCGATAGATGGGGAGGGCATGAAATAATTCAGGGAAAGAATGGGGTTGAAACATGGCTTTAGAATACGTGCGTGATTATAAACATCTCCCGAGAGCGAGTCGGTAACTATCTCATATCTGCTGGAATGTGCACCCTTCAGGTATTCTAGACCTACAGGCAGCGCCTCCCTCCAGGAGTTTTCTATGTTTTAGGTATGGACTTGCTTGTTTTTTAGGTTGACAAAGTTCACTTTGTGACAAATTGTGATATGGTGATATCAAAGTTGGTTCAGTAAACCAATTACAGATTGAAACAATATATGCATGACAGGGTTGAAAGTGTGTAATATTATATACAGTATTATCTAGAAATCCTAATAATACTTTATTTAAATAAAAATTGTAACAATATCAATAGGCAACTCAATGTTTTCCAACCAATAACATCAAAGAAAATCCATGACGTCAAATACTAATGACGTCACATACAGTACTCCACCATTAAACATCGAGATTACAAACACGCTTCTCATCACACTCGTCTCTTGCTACAAACATCTTGGCGTCTCCTTCAATCTAAGGGACACTGCACGCTGTACATCAACTCCAAACTCATTTTACGTTGTTATATTAATATTACTGTATATCAACTTTATACCTTATGAAATGCATTCCTCGACACTTTTAATACAAGTAATATAAGTAATGTAGAGATCCAGTAAGCGATACTTAAAATATTGTGAATAATCATCGCTCCCGCTACTAAAGGGTATACCGAATAATATCCTGCATGTCTGAAAGGGAAAATTTACCAAAGGTTTAAAAATATACAGGGACCGCATGTCTTAAAATTAAATATATACGGTACAAGTCTAAACATGAATGATAAACTACACATCAAAGTTAAAAATAGATACTACATGTTTATATAAAAGTGAATATTATACAGTGCTGAATGTCTACGGTAAGTAAAAAATATATAGTACGACATGTTTCAAAGTGAAAATTAAATAGAATGTTGTTTAAAAGTAAAAAAATACATACACAATACTACATGTCAATAAATTAAAAGTATAAGTACCAGCTTGATGTTTTGTAGGGCTGGGGAGTGCTAAGTTAAGGTTGGGCCACATGAACACCTATAATCCTACACACACAGACATCCTACCCAATACACTATCCATCCTATCCTGGTTTTGAGAAGGTGGGTGGGAATGGGGTCATGCTAACACACACTATTTACTTACCACAACAAAGCAACATACAAACAAAGGCTGGAGAGACAAAGGTAGAGAGAGAAAGGAAGGAGGGATAGAAAGAAAGGGAGGAAGAATGGGAGACAAATGGAGGAAATAAGGAAGAGAGAAAGGAAGGAAAGGGAAAATAGATAAGATAAGGAGAGGAAGAATGGAAATATGGAAGGAAAATATAAATATAATGAGAGAGTGAGAGAAATGAAAATAAAGGAGAAAAGAAAGAAGAGGAGACAAAAAAGGAGAGAAATAAAAGAAATGAGAAAAGTAAATTAAGGAGTGAAGGAGATAAGAAAGGAGAGAAGAGAAGGAGATAAGAACGAGAAAATAAAAGGAGAGAAATGAGAAAGAAAAGTAAGAATTGCGAATAATAATAAAAATAATAATAGTCAGAGTAGAGGCATACAGTCAGGCAGTCATGCAGATGAGGCAGTCAGTCAGTCATGCAGGTGCAGCAGGCAGAAAAACAGATATGCAGAGGAGGCAGGCAGGCAGTCAGTCAGTCAGTCAGTCATGTAAGTTAAGGTTAGAGAAGGCAGGCAAACAAAGACAGTCAGTCAATCAATCATGCATAGGAGGGAGACAGGCAAACAAACAAGCAACCAGACATGCAGAGGAGGTAGACAAGCAAGCAACCAGTCATGCAGAGGAGGGAGAGAGGCAGATAGATAGCCTAGTCATGCAGTCAGTCAGTCAGTCCAAATCATGCATGCAGAGGAGGCCCAAATATAAAGTTACCTACTAGTACCAGTTAGTTATCAAGCTTCAAACCAACAATGCCTACCCCCACCACCACCACCAAGCTACTAGCGGGAGGAGCGAGGGCCTTGTTGTTGTTGTTGGTGTTGTTACTGGCCCTTACACCACCACCACCACCACCACGGCCCTTACTACGATTCTTGCCCTTGGCCATGTTTCATCTGCCCAGCGCCTTGTTCTTCACCTTCTCCGAGCCCCACACCTTTGCCACACACGCCTTACGTACTTAAAAACCTGCTCCTGGACTCCACATACAGTCAGGTATAAACGTGGCTCAGCATGGACTCAGCAAGTCAACAAAATTATTCGCCGAATCAGCTGACTGTCGAGGTGTACAAATGTGACGTCATCAACATCGCTAGCTTCAGGGGCGCTGGCTCACTCTAGCGTTACTTGCTATGTTGTTGCTTATCTAACATGTTATACCATTTTTTATTCATGTTTATGGTGTCGTAAATGGGTCGAAATTTCTCGTAATAGGTTAATGAAGCTTATAGGACTCTATTGGTGATGATATGTGTAAATAAACGGGTTAATTCTCAAGCTGATTTGTAGTTAGCACAAAAATCACGAATGGTAGCAGCAGATAACTTTTAATCGGTCATTTATTTCCTGATAATTCTCCTTCTTTTTACAGAACAAATATAAATTAGTTTCACAGTGCAAAAATATAAAAATCCTTCTTTGCCAGAATTTCCATGTACTTAAAAACAGCTGAGTCATCAGTACCTTTGAGTGTACTAAAAACCGAGCAACACCAACATCTGCTGCAGATATTATTGTTGAAAGAAAATATGTATCCTTGACAGGATGCGTTGTCCAAAGGTAAACTATAGTAATATATATATATTAAGGTGTATAATGGATATGGTATGGAAGTATGCTTTAGAGAATACACTTCAAAAACGTGATTTGTAGAATTTGTAAAATAACATATGATTATGATATTCTGTCATATATCACTATATAAACCATGGAGGTATAATGAGATTATACCTCCATGATATAAACTGTCCGTCCACTGTATAATGTTATCACAGAAAACCTGCCTATGGTAACGCAATATATAAATAATTAGATAAATAAAAATAAATTACTATCTAACATGATTTAAAGTGCTATATGGCTGTTCGTCTCTTCCATCATGTTTAGGCTATAAGTATACAGTATATGTTTATAATTATACATATTGCCCCAAGCAAAATTTTATGACATTTAATTATCTTCGACCGCGAATATATCAAGATCAATGATAGCCAAAAATCCCATCACTACCTTCTACACCTTCAGCAGGGGTAGGCCTACCAAGTATAAGACCTTGATTTCAATATTCTCTCCTTTCGTTCTCTACCTCTTCGTCCTTGCTGTCCCACCTCTTTATCATCTTCTCCCTCATCCTACAGCAGCAGGTCTTCTAAGCCTAACTATATAGAATGGTCTTCTTTCATCTCAATCAATCAATCCTGTGTGCCTTAATCACACGCTATAATTATGATTTGGGGGTTTGTACTTATTCTATATAACTCATAAGAAGCATACATACAGCACTATGACAAACAAAACCTTACCAAATAATTATACAATTGACAATTAAAAAAACCAACGCAATAATCAATAAGCCATGATTTGTGCATGCAAAAAGTCGAAACACACTGCTATTTTAATTAGCGTTGATTGAAACTTTGGTCATATTTCACTATCGGATAACACACACACATTATTTGTTTTTCTAATCGTAACCTACCATACCTACTTTATCTAACTTACGAATTAATAAAATACACCTATAAATAATTTGGTTAACTAGGGTTGTATATTGTCCGATAGTAAAGTTTTACCGATAATTTTACTTAATATGAAAGAGTAAAAAATAAATTAAATCAGTCAGTAAGTACTTACTTACTTTTTTTTCCTATTTTTTCAACCAGGTGTCGTCGACCTCAACCTCCTTACGACGAGCGTAGACGGAGATGCCCAGTAGGAATTCATAAGGCTACGTGCTGCTGGAATTTAGTCACACAGAAAAACAGAAAAACACATACATTGATAGCACCTACTAGCCTAACTCAACCTGAGGCAACTGTCCGCCGCCATCTTACCCCGACACAGATTTATATATGTATGATTAATGAAAATAAAAGGTCAAATCTAAAAAGCAATAAAATTAAATTAAACCAAAATGTATGGTTATGTGAATGCAAATAATTATATGCTATCTGCAAACTACGATAGCATCAGTATTTGATTATTATGTTAGCAAGGATGTTGTTCAAGTTGTTGTCCCACACACTACAAATTATTAATTGTCCAACAAGTTTATATGTGTATTGCTTAGATTGTTAAAAAAAACATGAACACATTTTTCATGGTAATTTGGCCCACTATCGGTTATTACTGGAACGAAATGAAACGATGAATAGGAACTGTGTGTGTGTGTGTGTCCTATGATTTGCTATTGAGGAGTGAGGTATATCCGCGTTTTACTAAGGACCGTAACCGCGAAGAGGTAAAAAAAAGGCCCCCTCCATTTTTCTTCCATGTTGTGTCTGTCTGTTTCTAAATCAATGTAAAATGTTAATTAATCACACATGCTTAATATTCTAAATTTGCAATGCAGTACAATAATTACCTCTCCCTACTATAAAGGTAGCAAGCAAGGTTATAGAATTTAGCCTTGGTCAGACCTAACCTATACCAAATATGGACCGGGTCAAACCACCCCAAAACTATCAAAACTTACACAAAGAACATATACACTTGACGCCATTCGCTAAAGTTCACATCAATTTTAACTACTCATAAGTATCAAGGTGAGCATAAATTTTGATAGGAAAAGCAGTATAATCCTACAATTTTGTTTCATGCGATATCACTTTGGTGTGCCTTCAAAATTGAATATAAAGTTATAATGTACTGTACTCTAATCCTGCTCTTAAACTTTGTGCTGAATTAGCTGTATTTTATAGCCTGTTGCATTTAAAATTCATGTCTGTGTAATCCGCCATTTCGCCCTTTGCATTATTTACATTTCCTAAGAACAGGTAAGCTGCTCCAAGGCCCAATCACTGCTCTGCTGGACCTGTGTCTTGCTTGGAAACATAATGACGTCATTAAGTCAGAGGTCCAGAAGAGAGAGAGATAAATAGATACGAAAACTGAAAAATGATGTTCACGTGTTAATAAATTGACATTATAGTGAAAGACACACACAAACACACGTCAGTCAGTAATTATTTGATTCGAGAGAAAATAAAGTACTTACTGTACATTATTTACATTATCAATTTTATTAGATGATACAGAGAGATTATATAATTATTGTATAGACAAAGAAGCCCACACTATATTATAGTATTGACAAGAAGATTCTATCAGCCTGCTGGATCATGAGTCCACTATGGCTATCGTGTTGAGAAGAGTCCACAGAATAATAATAATAACTTTCTCGACAACTTTGCAACTTCGACTGCAATAAGCAAGTATATAACCATCCATCTCCACCAACCCAATACCATACAAAATACACACATACTTTACATACAGTACTATCATGTCACCTCAATCCTTCCTCCCTTGTCTCTGATCAATGAACCCGATTTACCGAAAGAAAGAGGAATATTGTTTGACGTAGTTTTGGTTTGGAGAGCAAAATATACATACAACAATAATATTTCACGTCCATTTACATCATCATAATCATTACGAGGTCTCAAAATATCTATCTAATTATTTATATTTCAAAATAAACAGTAATAACAGCAGCTTGCCTACCTTGCTCGCTCGCTATTCTGCTGCGTCCGTATTATCCGTATATAGCGTCCAGACTCGCCGCGAATAACGGGGATTGTCACTAGGTTATCATAAAAAGGTTGTTTAGTGTTCCCTACTGAGTAAAATATGGATTGAACACCGTGTCGATCCACAGCCTTGAAGTCAATAGTAGCCATCTTACCCTGCCAAACTGATTTTTAAAATTATTCTACCAACACACACACATAGGTAATTGGCTGCAGTAGTATGTAATTGAAATGTAATATTTACTGTATATGGCTGAATACCAACTAATTAACTGTAACCTAATGGTAGCATTATTGTCGTCATAACATCTCTCTACTATTATGTACTGTACAGCTTTACAACCATAGGAGGAGTTTATTTCAATAATTTATGTTAGATACAGTCTCCTTGATGGAATATTGCTTTACAGAACATTCGCAAGAGAAGTCAATAGTGACAAACATAAATTAATTAATCCCTCACCTCCCACTTCATGTAGAGTATAACCAGCAGCCTTAGCATGGTAAGATGGCTCCTAGTAACTTCACAGATCAAAACTGACGAGCCCTCTATGTATCTGTGTGTGTATTTTACCACTAAGCAGACCTTTCACTTATGAGTTGCTAATGATAAGGGAGATGTGTACGCATCTCGTGACATCGCCATGACATCGACACCGGTGACATGACTGACTTACAGAGAAAAAAATAATAATAATAATCTCCCCCACATATTCCTCAGTTAGTTTATCAACATTGTTTATTATTATTTGTTTATTGTATCTATCATTTTTAATTTCTTATATTATCATCAGCTCTCTTTCTTCTCTAGCTTACAAACACTTACTTACTTACTTGGGTGAACGAACTGCTTGCTGATTCCGATTTTAAAAGAATATGAAAAGGAAAGAAAGTAAAGAAAGGGAAGTAGTCCAATCACTAATCAAACAACTACAGTCGTCGTTTTGTTATACCCTATGTTTCCTGAAACGTATGCGTTGTGGCACAAACAATAACAACAACCATGACACCCTTATTACATATATTTAGCTTTAGGTAAGGATTTATTATTGTGTTTTGGTGTGGCAGTCTATATATCACCCACTCCATCCACGAACCCTATACCTTGGACCAAAGAGAGAGAGAATACATACATTTATTACCTGTTGGTCTAGCACAATCCCGCCAATCCCTACGTGGGAGGGAGAATATAATATAAATATGATCAACATGCTGGAATCGAATCCTAGCTAGGCCAACGATTTTGAGACAGTTTTTAGATTATTGTTTACCCACTATACCATTGGTTCTTAAACTTCTTTGCCTCACGCCCCCCTCCCTATCCCTTAAATTTCTTGGCAGAATTTGCAATATATATATATATATAACACAGATTATTTACCAAAACCCTGCTCGTGTCCCCCCCCCCATGAAAGATTCTGGCGCTCCCCCAGGAGGGCGCGCCCCCCAGTTTAAGAACCACTGCACTAATCTGACTAGAGGATTGATTTGTATTATGCCACAGCCAAACTAAAGCTTGTTGAACTCCATCAAAATAAACTCTGCAGACGATTTGATTTACTATAGTGGGTTTGGGATGACAAGGATGTTAATAATTTCCATTCGTTTTTCATACATAAAATATCACTCCGTTCCAGGGTTGTGTATAAATATCTCCCCCTGCTGTTTGTTTTCGTTTTGTGTGAAGAGTTTGTTATTAGACGTGGCAAGATGGCTGGCTGGTTTTAAGCAGTGGCTTCAGAAACAGTCCGGGCCCCTTACCTGCAGCTTTCTCTAATTTGTTGTTTACATAATTTAAAGTAACTCCTCCGTTTATGAATTTCTGTTCACGATTTCTCTTTGTACGCGAGTCTAACCTCGGACAACGACATAACAGGACGCGCGTGTTGTGTGCATGAAGGTAGAATATAATTCTACCTCCATGGTTGTGTGTAGGTAGGTAGGTTATAAGGTCTATCTGTGTGTATAAATAATGGATGGATGGAATGTGGGGGTGGGGGGGTACTGGATATGTATATATTGTCCATACTTGGTTATTTTTTGTGCGTTTCTTCTTCTGCTGGAGGCTGGGGAAAAGGGAACGAACATGTCGAAGTATTAGGTAAAGTTCTGCAGATAACATATACACATTAACTGGGGAAGAGAATAAGGTTATTATAATCGAACGGACATACGAGTTATAGAAAATATACAGATAATGCGTTATTTTATATTATGAAAGATACACGTTTTGTATCAGTAGCAAATTTTATTGTGTGAATAATTGGTTTAAATTGTCTTGAATAACATTAAATTTACTGATTAAGCCAATAACTTTAATGAGGAAGTAAGTAAATTTCCAGTAGGTTAAATAATACCTCGACATACAGGTAGGGAATGTTTTAATTGTTCTTCATAAATACAGTATATAAGTATTTTGTAAAAGTTTACAAAAATGTTCTGGGGGTGATCAGCATGCTCTCCTTCTCCATTACAACAATAAACTTTTCAATTTAGTATTAAGCTATTCACCCCGAAGGAATACTAGGTGTAGCCATGGCCCAGGTATACCTGGGCCATGGGTGTAGCTATATATATATATATATATATATATATATATATATATATATATATATATATATATATATATATATATATATATATATATATATATATATATATATATATATATATATTTTCGTAAGTATAGTCTATATCAATTTGATGACGTTTAGCTATTGTCTGTCTTTATCATCAAATGTATATTTATGACGAAATCCTCATCTATTACTATTCTTCAACGGGATTCTCACTTGGGTGATTGTGAATATAATATAATAATGGTGTAGGAAGGAATGCTGACCCTTATGCGGCGCTAATGGTGCTCCTCTCACCTGGTGGCGGAGCTGGCCTTCCACACCACCACTCAGCCCCCACCACTCCCGCCTCTCTCTCTCTCCTTCACGCTCCCCGCCCGACCCCATACTTCACAATCTAGCCATGATTTTATACGGCCATTATTTTTGTTGACTCCTTTCAATTTTTTTACGGAGTATTGGTACAAACTATGATAGTTAGTGTTTGTGTGTACGAAACTATAGCTGTTCATCGTCATATCTCACAACAATTTGTGAAAACCTTGGAAATTTCACTATTATATGCCTTACAAATACATCTGAACTGGCAACTATGGCCCGCCCTCTCTTTCACCCTCAAGCTCCTACCTTTCTCTCCCCCCATACACACCCAGGAAAGGACTCGCCTTACATTTAGACTTTGATATTCACTTACATGTAAATTCTTGACCTCTCTTTTATTCATCTTCCTTTCTCCTATTGCAGCTTTCTGTTTATTTATTCTTTTAGCGAGTGAGTGTCTAGAAAACGCCCACAACTTTCCTCCCTCTCTTCTGTCACTTCAACCTCCATAATTTCTCCTCAAGGCATACCCGGCCACGTCCCAATCCGTAAATTAGAACCTGACTTTACCTTCATCATTCTTTTGTTTATTATTGAAGAGTAAATATGTGTATAGGACAGTCTTTCTGCTTACTGTATATCTTTAATTAAGATTATATTTAGTAAATAAGAATGGTATACATGAATATGTTACGAACATAACGCATATGAAGCCAATGTAATGTATTGGGTTACCAAGTGGGCGTGGCTAAAGGCGGGGATTGAGATGAGATACCCTTTCTCTGCTTAACCTGTATTCCCTGCAAAGTAATACCTTTTATCATGTTACTTATGAAGCTACTTACTCTTTACATGTCAACCACTATTTAATTACTAATAGTTTACGTGATTGATGTTTATTTGCCAACTATAAAATAACACTGGGTTAAAATATTATAAAGACTAATGTTTGCCAGTGGTTATCGTACATCGGGGTGTTGTAGTCATGGCGGTACGGGGATCAAATTACAAGGCAGGTAAGTTTTGTTTGTTTAAAATTCGTTTCGCCTGTCAGCAGCTTCACACCTGAGAAGATGGATGAGACCACCCAAGTTGAGGCGAGGCCAGAAACAACCATTTTCTTCACAGCATCGTCATTTTCCCCAAATACAGTTTAATAATATATTATACTATACAGTATAAAATCATACGCATAATGAAGAATATTTATGTGTATTGCTAATAAAAAGTAACACCTCCAATACTTTCTAATAGGTTAATGGTAATATTTATACCTAAATAGTATAATGAAAAGGTCCAACAGTTTAGAAAACATCGTTCAGGGCAGGGTCAGCGAACTGCAGGAACACCAACCTGGAGAGTTTTCGGAGGCTGGGTGAAACAATAATTTATCTTCGTTCAAAACGTACTGAAATTAACACAATTACAGCCGCCATGGGTATTTTTTTTAACGTAGTTCCGTGAATAACCATCACATAACTCTACATCTGTAATACATTTCCTTTAGACCAGTGGCGGCAAATGAACAAAGTTGGCCAGGTATTATCCGAAAGTTAATGAAAATGTACTATGTTACGTGAAACAAATATGCCGGCTTGCCCTCTTTTCCAATGTGCTTGGAACAGGTTGCCTATAGTATGTTATTTAATCTATTTCTATCATTGAGTATAGTTTAAAATGAATCTAAACTTTTTTTTAACAAGTACGAATTAAAGCAATGTTGTTATGGCTTTGTTGTAGTGACTTACATGAATAAAATCCATATTGAACAAAATACCAAATTATCTACATTTTAGAAAGTCACCCAATTAAGCGTTCCACGTTGGTATGCACAGTCGCGGACATAAACTTTCTTCACTTTCTTTCATTTAGATCATAACGTTGGATGATGATAATTAAATGTGCTGCTACTGCTCATTTGAAAAATAACTCTTAATATAATTATGTGTTCATCACTAAACCTCCAATATTTCGCTCTTTATTTCTAAGTAGACAGGTGGCATGAGGTACTTTTGTTTACCACTGTACTGCTACGGTCAAAAGTCCTGTCACGTCTCCCGTCTGGTAAATGATGAGTGATCTATGGGAACAATAGATCGAGATGTGAATGAGTTCTTTAAAAATTTAGTTCTTGATGTATAGCAGGGTTTATTTGTGTTTATCTAAAGTTCTAGACTATTTCCCGTGTTAAATTTTACGCGGGATGTGAGAGGTGAGGGCGGGAAACACAGGGTAGGTAGGAAGGCAAAAGTGATGTTTAGCAACTTAACACAGCCACTTGCTTACAATTGATAGCTTCTAAGTGCTAGTGCATGACCACCTAACACAATTCTTTGCAAACTGTGACACCCCATACACAATTTGTACTTACATGCGTCTATCAAGTCAGGCGGTATATAATAAGTGACCCCCATACAATAGATACACGTGATGGGTACACTTCGATCCATCCCGATTCCCGTTCGTAAGAGGATGCAAACCCTTAAAAACTAATGAAAATGTTGTTGGCAAGCAGTGAGTGAGCAAGGCGGGAGGAAGGATTGTTTATCAAACAAGCGAGACAGGCTGTATTGTGACCCCTTACAACAGATAAACGCGATGTGTACACTTAATACAGACACCTAGCAAGCAGCAGCAGCACCTTCCTCCCTACCCTCGTTTGTATGAGGATCTGAACCACATATAAGCTAATGGAAATGTTGTCGGCAAGCAGTGAGTGAGTGAAGCGGGCGGGGTGTTTGTGTGTGTGTGAGCAGGCGTGGCCGTTAGGGGAGCGCCGGCAGTTCTGCGTGTTGGCCGCCCCACAAACAGTATTTCATAATCCACGTCACTACTCTACCGGCTGCTCCCTTCACTTCCCACCCTCCCCTCCACTTCTCCCTTGCCTCCCCCCCCCCCTCCCTTCCTTCCTCCCCTTCCTTTTAATTCGTTCCCCTTCACAACATTCGCCTTTTACTCTTTTATTCTCTTCCTACACACCCTCCACTTATCCATTCTTTTCATTCCACCTGTTGATCGAGCATCCTTTCCTTATACCTGACAAAATGGAGAAGCGATCGATCTGCCTGCCTGTACAGTACATATACATACATAGCCTACATACATATGGGGTTAATTGTATTCATATCAGATAATTATGTACTGATAACTTCTCTACATTATATAAAACAAATAGATGTTATATTCTTTTACTGAACATTGTTTTAGTTTCTATTGCTTGTTAATTATAGTCATGCACAAATATGAGTAATGACATAATATTAAAAACTTCTTGTGTATTATGACGATCCAACATTTTTTCACCCCCTCTCCTGGGCCTGGCTGGGTTTCGTGCTGGTGATTTTTATTAGGTTCAGGTTAATAAGGAACCCATCCTTCATGAGCTGCCAGCCTGCCATGTGTTAGTTAAATTGGGAGACTCTTCATTTATTCAACTGAACATCGACCTTACTCCACTCAGGGGGGTAAAGCAACTTTGGATCGTGATAGTAGCCTACAGTATCTTTTACCCGATAGTAACTGCTAATATCTCTAAGGTAGAATAGCGTCTCATAGTATGGGCACTTCTGTAAACTTTGTAGCACTTCATCAAAAGAACTTGAAATACGATAATAATGATTAGGTCACATTGGTTTGTTTGACTACGAGAAATAATTAAAAAACACCATTTTCCATTAGTATCTTTTTGGAATGTCTCTTTCACCTACGAAACCAGTGTTAGACTAATATTACCGTAACAATTGGAGGAATATCTACATATGAATTGTAGCATTAATTCTGTGTTAAATAATGACTGATGGAGTGAAAGTGTTACCTACAATTACAACGGGAGAGCATATATAATTATCAACGTTACGCCTTCACTGGACACCGGAATACACGTCCACGATAAGACACACACAGGACAGCATGAAAAACCACACTGAAGACGAGTGACCCACAAACCCAATACAGAAATGAATATATGTGTACTGTCCCCATTATCTCATCTTACTGTTTCATTTCTAACCTCGAATATGCATGAGACTCTTATGAGGACCCGAGATTAATGAGTGAGTGATGTAGTAAGAAAATTAAAAGTTAATGAGTCCTTCAAACATTGCCACGAAATAACACCTATATTGAAGCAGCGTCTTTCGTGGCATAGTCTGGAGGAATCAGAAACCTTCAACATTCATTCATACATGATCACAGTAAAAACCACACATAGGGCACACGACTTATTTTTTTACTGTACACTGGCGACCAATACAGTACTGTATAAAATCAATACCATATCATTATATTGTCAGGTGTGTAAGGCCTACCTGTTGCCTATGTAAGGGGCCCGCAATGGTATTCTCATATTTCAAGGGACTAGGGATCCTCAGGGGCCCTCATGTGTCAGGGGCCATGGTCAGTCATTTCAACTTAAGTTTCTTCGGGAATTCATAATTTTACAACTCACGCGTCACCCCCAATGAATAAATACTTCTATGTAATTGAATATAATATCCTTCTTGAATTTGATTATTATTATTATTATTATTATGGAAAGAGGCATGGGGTATGTTGAAAAGAGAGGTATTAAAATGTATTTATTATCTATTATTAGGAGAGAGAGAGAGAGAGAGAGAGAGAGAGAGAGAGAGAGAGAGAGATGAGTCATCAACCAACCCAAACCGGCAGACATGCTATGGAACTGTGTGTGGGGGGAGAGGGTGCGTCTGGTGGCAAGAGACAGTAACACATAAACCACGTCCAGTCAGCGGGGCGCCCAACGTGCTGCCGGGCTCCCGTGCCGAAAAACGCGCTAAACAAAGGGTTCCCGAGGACTCTTGCGACAGGAGAGTATAAGGCGGGGTGTTGGCTCTGAGGTTATAAGGGAGAGAGAGAGAGAGCGTGATCTGTATGTATGCATGTAGCCTTGAACTCATACCGTTATTCCGATGTTTATGTAAAAATTTATTGTTCTATTATCGCTACTGTGGCGTTTCTCTTTGTTTGTCACTGCTGAAGGAAGTAAAGGGAATGATCGGGTACACATTTGGCGTTGTATCAAAGAAATGTAGCCAAAAACAGAATCGTACACCAGAGAAAACGGTTGTTATGAAGGATAACTATATTGATTGTGAGACACGCTCGCTTCACCCAAGGCCTTGGCTTCACGAACACTAGCATGAGTAACTTGTGGTCATGTTGTGAGTTAGTGCCAGTTAATCCTCACTCAGTCAGAAATGTAATATGGTACAGACTATCCCAAGATATGTGCATAATCTTAGCTATGAAATACGTACAAGTAAATTGAGAGAAAAATTATATATATACTGGATAGTGTAAATTAACAACTGCATATTGTGCGAAAAACAGGACCAGATAAAAAAATAACGATGGCCTCTTGCTTGGAATAGTTCGGAGAAACATTGCAGGTGCTCCATATTTACAACATTGTAATACCCCGTTTTAAGGCATATTGCAGACCCATTCACTCTCCTTAATTAAAACTCTAATGAAATAGCCGATGGTGAACTGTAAAAGAAAAAATAATATACGTGTTACGAATTTTAGGAGGCTGTCTGTGGAGGGCCTATTATTCCTCTAAACTGTGTTCGGCCAGAAAGACCCTGTAGTATAATTATGGGATATGTTTTGTAGCAAATTTTGGAGGAATCAGGAGCCCTCCAAATTGCCAATAAATGATTACCGCAGCTGTTGTAAGACACATTATTATAAATAGATCTTATTTTAGTTTCCCACAAATTTCTACACACACACACACACACACACAATGTAGCCTACTTACTGTACATTTAATAATTATACATTCTGGCTTCCCATATAAATAAAGTGGATAAATAATTAACACAGGCACTCTCTCTCTAAAGGTCTCTCTCTGTCTCTCATACCAACTTAAGTTACTTAACATGAAGGTGAGTCTTGACAAAATACAAGAATGGGATGCACCGCCAGCTTCTAGTTTGCCTGCTAACCACTTGTACAAACAGAGAGTTCTACTGACATACAAACCTACCATACTGTTGTTTATTCTGTATATATATACCTGCAGGTTTGACTTTCATACGGAAATCCTGCTCCTTTGGCCGCATTTTCTGTTTTTATTTTCATGATTATTTCAGTTTATTTATATGTATGTACTAGTACATAAGTAATGAAACTATCTGCGAACAAATGAAAGGTAAGAAAAGAATACCAAAGTAATCATGATTAAACATGCACCAGAAAATGTCCAGAAACACGACCACTATCACTTTAACCAGTGGCCGTGTTAATGAATTTACAATTCCTAGGCCTATCTTATATCCCTACAGACTATTAGGAATAAGCAAAATGATGGAGATGTTCCGTAGCATATGTGATAGAGATATTATTATTTCATTACTATTAGGCTATTATTATTATCTCCGCGCTCGACATCCCCTGTTAATTCCTACGTTAAATTGAACTAGAAGAAATATGATTTGTAATTATACCATCCTCTACCAATTCTAACTCGAAATATTAGCCCGTAGAAAAACCTTAACATTGGCAAAAGTCGCGAAGAAGTTCAACTAGTTGCAACAAAACAAAAAAAACATAACATCATGGAGACTCCAGACATCCGTGGGCGTGGCCTGGAGATGTCAGGGATAAAATATACAGTCTCTTTCACTGTTCTCTGTTTTCCCGCTCTCACCGTACACATATCATATACAATGAGCAACGCTATACCGAACAATTGCTATAAACAAGGTTCAATTCATGGAATACCAAGTAGGGTAACTTAGGACTTGTAAAACACAAATATATTCAGAAAGCGACGCACGGAAACTCTTCAGTCTTCACAAACACGCAACGTGGAATCTGTTCGGTTGCCTTTTTCTTTATTTTACTTTTCATTTTATACAAAGCTAATTCCGACTATGCATATTTCCATTGAAAAATACAGATGGATAAGTTGAAAGATCACATAAACGTATGCTATTATAAGTTTAATTTTATATGCATAAAAATAGAAGCGACGTATAGATAATGTACGGTTGTGTACGATAACTCTGGCCAGGAGTGGGTGGTGGTTGGGATGGAGGATACACTGGTGACGGGTGGGAAGGGGGACTGGGGCTGGAGTGGAGAGACCCGAGGGAGGAGGGGTGAATGAGGACTTCTGGGCGGGGAGATAGGGAGGAAGAATAGGGGTGGTAGTGGTAGAGCGGGGCTGGGATCAAAAGATGGGGCGCCAAGCAACCAGTCTTTATGAAACTCTGTCCAGAATTGGGCAGTTAAGAGACAGTGGAGAGCTCATCTTCACGTCAAATGTCACAGGGATGCTGCTGCTTGGCGCGTGCATCTCCCGCCCCTCCATCCCGTCACGTGTGTGTGTGTGAGTGTGTGCGTATGTGTGCTTCGAGAGACAGGGAGGGAGAGGAGAGGGAGGGAAAGGACTGGGCGTGCCACAAACAGCGAGCGAACTTGCGTGTATGGCGTGACAACCAATATTCCTCCTATTTTCTTCACTGAATTCTTATGGGCCTACCTTCTCTACATAAACTATCAGGTATAATGAACAAATAGTATTCATAGAGCGAATGAGGCAGGAAAAAGAGAGATTACGAGATGAATGAACGCGAAGATCACGCCACACACGCACGCCATTTCCTCGTGCTCACCCCCACACCCCCTCCTCTCCCTCTTTATCAGAGAAATGCGTAGGTCCCCCGATGCTAAAGAAGTGTAAGGTCATTAAGTATCGCATGGTATATAAAGAAAACGTAATGAAAATATGCAGTATATAGAACAAAAACACCGCTCTCTCATGTCGGCATCAACACGGAGAAGCAGATCGAGTTTAACATCACGGCATCATCTGGAAGTGGTTGGTATTGAGGTGAGTGAACCCGAGGGAGGTTAGGGCTAGGGTCGGTAAGGGCGAGTGTCGGGGAGGATCGGTAAGAACTAAAACTCTTGTGCGTAAGTGAACCCGTGACCTCAAAGCCACAGTCGATACACATCACTGACTTTTTCAGGGCGCTTTTTCAACAGGACGGCATAAGGGTGGGTGTTGGGTGACCGGCGCAGGCAGACTGCAACTCTTCACCTCCGTACTGTTCCTTGTCTTGAATTTAGACCTCAGAGAAGAACCAGATATATATTTTAGTTAGCCAGGGTATTTTCGTGAACATAATAAGTGATGCTGCATGACAAGGGGTTATGTAGACGAAAAAAAATCGACAAAAACCTGTTCAATATTCTTCATAACAAGAAAACAGTTCCCAGAGCGAGACCTGCCAGTACCAAGGGAGGCAGTGTTGCCATATTAAGATGTCTTATTTACCAACTGATAACGAGCTTTCTCGAGCTTTCCGCTATGCAGGTGACGATGCAAAATGGACACAGATGCCGACAATGATAATACTATATTAGGGTCTATCTTAAAGCAACAATTCATTGTTATAAACAAAAATCTTCCCTCCCTTTTCACGGTGAAATGAAACGAGAGCGACGGCGTGCTTTGCCATACACTCCCCTCCTGCTTTATGTTCCCCTGTTTACAAAATTGCCGTCAGTGTAAACGGAAATGTGCTGGAGATGCATAAAATATGTAAAAGAGAAGGGTGCTAATGAGCGATGCTGGAGAAAATGTTTGTTAATTGTGCCAGCTAATTAGGAAGCTCGCTAGATACCGTACTGTCTTGGAGAGTAGATAGGCCAACCCCCCACCCCCTTACTCCACCCAGAAAGAAAACACAGACACTCCCTCTTTCCTTTCCTCTCTCTGTCCTCGCGCGCTTTTTCTTTTCTCTCTTTTCTCTCATTATCGCCGTTTTTAACCTCCCTCCCGAAATGATGCATTAGATAATTGCTACAATATTATGTTAATTAATTTCACACGGCAGCGAGGCCTGGGCTGCCTGCCTGTGTGAATGAGCCGCCAGTATTGA
The DNA here is from genome assembly GCA_034508575.1 of Petrolisthes manimaculis. NCBI lineage: Eukaryota > Metazoa > Arthropoda > Malacostraca > Decapoda > Porcellanidae > Petrolisthes > Petrolisthes manimaculis. Next base: position 57,993 of record JAWZYT010001572.1, on the reverse strand, counting down.
AATACTGTCCACCGCTAAAGGTCAAGTAATTTTGCTCTCACTCACCAACCACCCTTCACTGTTGAGTATGTATGAATATAACATACATGTACTCACCATATGCGAATATTATATCTATGAATATATATATTTATCCCATATAAATGAATCGATGTAGCTTACTCGTACGTCAGTCAGCAGCTCGACGGAATGATGATTAGCTGAATTAAAAATAATTTAGTTCATTGTTATGGCGAATGATCGAGGTGGCGTTCTACTGATCCTATAATAGTTAGCCTGCTATGGACAAGAGTAGAGAGGATGCAGGTAAAAAAGTAACAAAGAGACAAGAAAAAGTGAAGAGCCGATAAAGCATAATTTTTAAAAGTAAAATTAACATAAGTGTAGGCCAAATAAATATAATACAAAATATAATTATAAAAAACAATAGATATATCAAATGGATTTATAAAACATCATCACCATCCATATCATTTTATGTCTTTTTTTCAATGGGTTATGAGTAAGAAATTTAAAGAGGTGATTCAATTTGCATGCCATTTTTAAAACTCGGACATTCTAAGGACCTCAGCTATACAGAAAAGAATGTAACAGGGAGTTGTGAAAGAGAGAAAGCTAGCTAATAACGGCTACCTGTCTGTTGGTGTGTAAACAAGAAAGAGGTCTCATGAATATATTACATGGTATTGTACACACACACACACACACACACACACGCTATATAAACACTGTATGAACCTTCTCAAGTGACAGTTCAAGGCTAAGCTCCCTTGGTAGAACACACACAGCTGCTACCAATAGTGATTATTTAATTAAGGGGGTAGTATAGTGTGGAGGTGGTGAATTTGGAGCGAATGATTCCTTTAAACTATTCCAAGCAACAACAGGATACCATTATATTTGTTAATCTGGTCCTGTTTCCTGACATACTTTGGAGGAATCAAAAACTCACTAATGACACGAAAATTATCTTTGTATTGCATTACATTTTTTCTTGTCACTATGTTTTTTTTTTTAACTATCGCTGTAAATAACCATCACATATTGCAACTCACAAACTAACACCACTACTATAATAATACAACCATTATTAGTATAGCATTTTGCACCTAATACTACCACCACAACTTATACCACTATCACATGAGAGGACTGCAATAATTAGCATACTGCAACTCATAAACTAACACCATTACTATAATATTGCAACTTTCATTACTAACACCACTAGCATAATATTGCAACTGTCATTACTATCATCACTATCGCATTTTGCAAGTAACAGTACCACCACTACCACTATCACTTGAGAGGACTGCAATAATTAACATACTAGCATATTATTACAACTATCATTACTATCACTATCACTATCACATACGCGGATTACACTAATAACATTACTATTACTTCATCGTTGTCATCACTATCACCATTTTCAATCAACATTCATCAACAAAAAATAGGCAAGCTAATATATCACTAACCAACATCGGCTACCACAACTACCAGTATCGAATTTATTTTTCCAACCCACAGTCAGCACCACAACTATCACTGGCCACCACAACTACCACCATTAACCAATTTTATACCCAGTCTATAATACCACTAACCAACATCGACTACCACAACTACCACTATCGTTTTTTTTACCCACTACCACTGACTACCACAACTACCACCGGATACCAACTACAATCACCATTCTATCTACCACAATCTATCTCTTCTCAACCCAGAAGTGATAGGCTACCGAAAGACAGACAGAGAATGGGTTGGATGGAAGGTGTGTTGATGCTCGGGGTATTGGTAACAGTGGTTGCTCGTATCCCAGAGCCTGCTATTATTGACTCCACGCATCGAGAGGAAAAGGGTGAGTGAGTGAGTCTTCTTATTACAGGGACAGTATAAAAGCTTTTGGTACATTGGAGCACATTGATTCCTCCAAAGTATGCCGGGAAACAACAGGACCAGAATAACAAAAGTAATGGTGGCTGGTTGCTTTGAATATTTTGGAGGAATCAATTGCTCCAGATTTACCAACACTGTAGGCTACTGTCCTTTTACAGACTCCCATAATAAGAGGAAATTCTTTTATTGGTGAATTGGAAGGGTTTTTATTCCTACAAACTATGCCAAGAAGCAGATCCCCTATTAGGACCATTGAGGGCGTCAGTTTTCTGGGATAGTTAGGAGGAATCAGTAGCCTTCTAATTTGCCAACATGAGAATCTTCCATCAATTCAGTTTCATTGTGACTGGGCCGCTAAAGAAAAGATTTTTTTTTTCTTTTTTTTTTGGGGGGGGGGCACCATCATAGTACCTGTATTTAATCCTTTACTCGTGTTGAATGTCCAGACGTGTGTGTAGTGAGGGAGTAACATCAATAAAACCTTAATAAATACTTAATAAACATCGTGACTTTACATCCCACAGAATATTCATAACGTTTAAATCTTCCCCAAACAGCGAAGCGTTGCAATGATTACTGTATAGTTCATTGGTATATATGTCAGATATTTCTAAACTTCAACAACACAATATGGATTATGGCTTGTGAGAATACTGTACCTTATTATAAAGTACTTGTAATCTTTTTATATTTTCTTTAAGTGTTGAATCTATCCCCACACAAACAATATTACTATATATATTTATTATTTTCTTTACGTGTTGAATCTATCCCCACACAAACAAAATTAATATATATATATATATATATATATATATATAGATAGATAGATAGATAGATAGTTAGATAGATTTTTTCTTTTCTTTACGTGATGAATCTATCCCTACACAAACAACACTAATATATATATATATATATATATATATATATATATATATTTGTATTCATTACTATATATACCTCTTTATTTACTTTACGTGCTAAATCTATGCCCACACCAGCTGGACTAGTGTTGAATGCCCCGTCGTGTGGAGAAGGAGCATCAGAGGGAATTTGTTTACCTTACTTCCTCTGTAATAATTTACAAGGGAAAGTCGAGGACACGTGTTCAGCTGGCTTCGGACAATGTTGTTTATGTAAGTTGACAGTTATAGTGTAATTCTTAAATTTAATACATTATCCGCGTGGGTTTTTTATTCAAGTATCAGTGACTATATTCTTCAACTTTTTTTTTTATGACCTTGTATGATATAATTTCCGTATTTTTTTACCTTTTACGACATGATTCCCGTTAAGGCCTTGACCTTACATGAGACAATATCCATTTTTTTCTGACCTCTTATGATATAATATCCGTATTTTCTGACCTTTTACGACACACTTCACTTTACCCTTTTCATGACACAATATCCATTTTTTTTTTACCTCATGACATTTTTTCTGTGTTTTTTTTTACCTTGCATGACATAATTTCCATATATTTAGACCTTTCATGAGATAATTTCCATATATTTAGACCTTGCATGACATAATTTCCGTATTTTTTAACCTTGTACTACATAATTCACGTTGACCTCACCTTTCATGACACAATATCCATTTTTTTTCTTGACCTCTCGTGACCTAATACCCGTGCGTTCCGTTTGACCTGGTTTGTGTGTGTAGTCGAGAGGAGTTGTGGTGATGAGTCAGACACACTATTGTCCTACTTCACCAACGTCGATGCCAACGCCAACACCGTGACCTCTTGTGACCTCACTGTTACCAAGATCAAGAATGTTTGTCAGGTGGGTGATATCAGTGTTACCAAGGTTCAGTATGTTTGTTAGGTGGGTGATATCAGTGTTACCAAGGTCAAGAATATTTGTCAGGTGGGTGATATCAGTGTTACCAAGGTTAAGAAAGTTTGTCAGGTGGGTGATATCAGTGTTACCAAGGTTCAGAATATTTATCAGGTGGGTGATATCAATATTACCAATAAAGTAAAAAAATAATGGTGTTTTGTTGCTTGGAATAGTTTGGAGGAATCAGTTGCTCCACATTTACCAACACTATACTTGCCCCTTCATTAATCTATTCACAGCTTCGTCTAGAAATGCCTTTAATGACCTTAGCTGAACCTGACTCTGAAGGCGCATGCGTGGACCAATATCTGCAAGTGACGGGCGGACAGGGAGGCAATTCTATTAAGATATGTGGAGACAATGCTGGACAACACCGTAAGTCCATACATAATAGTAATAATAATAATAATAATAATAATAATAATAATAATAATAATAATAATAATAATAATAATAATAATAATAATAATAATAATAATAGTAATAATAATGATAATAATAATAATAGTGAAAATAATAATAATAATAATAGTAATAATAAAATAATAATAATAGTAATTATAATAATAACAGTAATAATAATGATAATAATAATAGTAATAATAATGATAATAATAATAATCCTGAGAATATATTTTATCCACTTGTAAAAAATAATATAGGGAATATAATTTGATACCAAGCCATGGAAAATAATAATTACAATAATCATAACAATAATAATGATGACAATACAACTACAATTACTACAACTACTACTTTTACTACTACTACTACTACTAATAGTAATAATACACCTACAATTACTACAACTACAATTTCTACTACTACTACTACTACTACTACTGTACAAATACATACATACTAAAATTTACTACATAATAACAATACATACATAGTACATATATACATACTAATAGATGATAAAAATACATACATACATAATAATACATAATAATAATACATACATACATAGTAATACATAATAATAATACATACATACATAATAATACATAATAATAATACATACTAATACATAATAATACATACATACATACATACTAATACATAATAATAATACATACTAATACATAATAATACATACATACATACATAGTAATACATAATAATAATACATACATACATAATAATACATACATACATACATAGTAATACATAATAATAATACATACATACATACTAATACATACATACATACTAATACATAATAATAATACATACTAATACATAATAATACATACATACATACATAGTAATACATAATAATAATACATACATACATACTAATACATACATACATACTAATACATACATACATACATTACATACAGTGGTGGTGAACGTGAAAGATGTGGAAGGTCCGTTTACTGTGTCTGTCGTGAATACCATCGTTACACCAGCCTCTACATGGCGTATCAAAATCATACAAATACAATGTGATTCTCCTGACCTAGGTAAGTATGGTGGGGGTTAGTGGTAGTGGTGGTGGTTAGTGGTGGTGGTGGTGTTGGTGGGGTTGGTGTTGGTGGTGTTGGTGGTGGTGGTGGTAGTAGTGATAGTGGTAGTGGTGGTGTTAGTGTTGGTGGTAGTGTTGGTGTTGGTGTTGGTCGTGGTAGTAGTGATAGTGGTAGTGGTGGTGGTGGTGGTAGTGGTGAAATAGTAATGAATATGATAATAATAATGATGTACAGTAATAGTAATGATGATAATGATGTAATTGTAATGATGATAATAATAATGATGTAATAGTAATGAATATGATGACAATAATAATGATGTAATAGTAATGAATAATGAAGATGATAATAATAATGATGATATTAATAGTTATGACGATAAATAAGGTGATAATATGAATAATAATTACCATAAATAAATAATAAAACTAATAGTGATAGACTGTTACTTATACAATAGTTTGGAGGAATCATTTGCTCCAGATTTACCCTATTCAGTGTTGGTAAATCTGGAGCAACCGATTCCTCCAAACTATTCCAAGCAACAGAACACCATTATTTTTGTTCATTTGGTTGGTCCTGTTTCCTGGCATACTTTGGAGGAATCAAGGCACTCCAATGTAAACAAACGTGAATTGCCTACTTAAGATGGCATAATTCTTTTTTTGGTAAATTGGAGTACCATGATTCCTCCAACGTATGCCAGGAAACAGAACCAGAAGAGCAAAAATTTATAGTGTTCTGTTGCTTGAAATAGTTTGGAGGACACGGTTGCTCCATATTTAACAACAACAACAACAACAACAACATAAAACTTCCCCTTGACAGCACCAATGGGATAAAAAAAAAAATAAGGTTCTGTTGCTTGAAATAGTTTGGAGGCCACGGTTGCTCCAGATTTACCAACAAAAATAAAAACACTAAAAAAAAAACCGTTTCCCCCATGACAGCACCAATGGGTTGTGATCAGTACCACCAAGAACCATCAGGGAGTGTTAAGAGTTTCAACTATGTCAACAAACCATCCACAGCAACACTGGACACTACCTTTGGAATACAGCCAGGTATAAACAGTAATGAAGGGCAAGAAACCAGATTCATTGTGTGTGTGTGTGTGTGTGTGTGTAGAGAGAGAGAGAGGGGGTGAAGAAAAGGGTTGATTGTTGTTGTTGTTGTGTGTGTGTGTGTGTAGAGAGAGAGAGGGGGAAGAAAAGGGTTGATTGTTGTTGTTGTTGTTGTTGTTGTGTGTGTGTGTGTGTGTGTGTGTAGAGAGAGAGAGAGGGGGTGTGAAGAAAGGAGATTGATTGTTGTGTATGTGTGTTTGTGTGTAGAGAGAGAGGGGAAGAAAAAGGATTGATTGGTGTGTGCCTGTGTAGAGAGGGGAAGAAAAGGGGATTGATTGATCTGTGTGTGTGTGTGTGTGTAGAGGGGAAGAAAAGGAAAGAGGATTATACTCTGAGTGTGTAAAGAGGTGAAAAAGGATTGTTGTAAAGAGAGGTAGTAAAGAGGATTATACTCAATGTGTGTAAAGAGGTGAAAGGAAGAGGATTTGCTGTAAAGAAAGGAAGGAAGGAAGGAAGGAAAGAGAGAAAGGTGAATTCTGTGTGTATAAAGAGAGGAAGAAAAAATATATATAGCCTACTACTTCTCCGCTAAAAACCCTAAAAATATTTTCCCATGTTATGTTACTGTCTTGTTTCTTGGCAATGTTCTTGATTGTATCTTGTTTATCTTGTTTATGTTATTTAAGTTTACTTTCTTCTGTACACCGTTCCTGTTTTTTTTTACATTACTTAATCTTGTTTATCTTGTTTTATGTTGTTTCATCTTGTTTTATGTTATTTCATCTTGTTTCACATTTTCTTTATTTTGTTTAATTCCTTGTTTGTTTATTTATATAAATTACATTGTTTCATCTTATCAACAGGGATCGTTCCTACTTGTTTGTTTACATTATTTCACGTTTTCAACAGGGGCCCGCCACCTACAGGGGAGTTACACCGTGTGTGCGAAGGTAGAGACTGAAAGTTGTGGTCTGACGTGGTCTCCTGGTCCTGATGACTACTCCTTCACTATCACCGGCAACCCTACACAAGCACCAGAATTTAGTGAGAGAGAGAGAGAGATGAATGAATAAGCATATACTGTATAGGCTACAATAGAGAAAGGGGACGCACACACAAACATACATAAGTACACACACACATAGAGAGAGAGAGAGAGAGAGAGAGAGAGAGAGAGAGAGAGAGAGAGAGAGAGAGAGAGAGAGAGAGAGAGAGAGAGAGAGAGAGAGAGAGAGAGAGAGAGAGAGAGAGAACAAACAGGTATATAAACGCCCGTATAAAATTTAATGAAAACATAACAACCATTTATAAAACTTAGTGTACGAGTCTATGAAAATATGAATAATTATATCCTAAAATAAATAACACCACAATTTTTCCTCCCCTTCCTCTTCCTCCTCATTTTTCTTCTTCCCCTCCTCATCTTTCTCCTTCTAATCCATCTCCTCCCCTTCCCTTCCTCCTCTTTCTTTTCCCTTCTTCCCCCCCACCATCTTTTCCCTCCTTTTCCTTATCCTTCTTTCTTCTTCTCCTTTCCCTCCTTCCCCTAATTTCCCTCTTCCTTTTCCCTTCCTTCCACTTTCTTCTCATTCGCTCTCCCCTCCTTTTCCTCCTCATTTTCCTTTCCCTCCTTTTTTTTCCTTCCTCCCCTTCCCCTCCTCTTTCTCCTTCCTCTCCCCCTCCTACTTTCCATTTTCCTCTCCTTTCCCTCCTATTTTTCATTCCCCTTTCTCCTTTTTTTCCTTCCTCCTCTTTTCCTTCTATTTTTCCTTCCCCTCCTTCCTTTTTTTCCTTCCTCCCCTTCCCCTCCTCCTCTTTCTTTTTCTTCTTCCTCTCCCCCCTCCTATGTTTCCTTCTCCTTCTTCTTCTTGCCTTCCTTTCAGACATCCAAGTGAACGAGGATTGTCTAAACCCCGCAACTGACTACCTCTTATTCTCCATTGGTGAGGCTACAGACTCCGACGAACCCATAATTCTCGTCTGTGGTACTAAGTTTCCACCAGACGTCAGCAGTAAGTCTAAATTTATCTTATATACGTGTTAGTTAGCAGTAAGTGTAAATTTATCTTATATACGTGTTAGTTAGCAGTAAGTCAAAATTTATCCTATATACACATGTTAGTTAGCAGTAAGTCTAAATTTATCTTATATACGTGTTAGTTAGCAGTAAGTGTAAATTTATCTTATATACGTGTTAGTTAGCAGTAAGTCTAAATTTATCCTACACATGTTAGTTAGCAGTAAGTCAAAATTTATCCTACTACACATGTTAGCCATAGTCAGTGGTATTAGTTAGTATATTATATAGGTCATAAAATTATCAACTATAATATTATATATGATGAAAACAGTCTCTCCTTCATCAAAAAATAAATAAATATATAACAATAATAATAACCTCCCTCCCTCTTTCCTCAATAACAACAAAACTTATTATAATAACTCCATTTTTCCCACAACAATAACAAATACACTAAAATAACCCATCTTTTCCACAACAACAATAACAAAACAAATTATAATAACCCCCACTTTTCCTTACAATAACAACAACAACAAATATGATAATAATAACCTCCATATTTCATGAAAAAAAAAATAAAAAAATAACAACAAAATATATTAAAATAACTCTACTTTCTCCACCAACACCTCCACCAACAACAACCAAAAACAAACCTAATAAAATACCCCCCCCCTTTCCTCAACAACAACAACAACAACAAAACAAAATAATTATAATAACCCCCATCTTTCCCCCCAACAACAACAATAACAACAACAACAACAATAACTCCCCTCTTTTCTTCTTCTTTTTCCCCAGGTTCCAGCGATAGATTTAAAGTGGAGGTCAATACAGTCGAGGCAGCTGACAATGACCTCGACAACAGAGGCTTCCATCTCAACTATATCCAGAAGGCTTGCTGAGTGTGTGTGTGTGTGCTAAGTGCTGATCGTGTATGATAATTGGAGGCTTCTGATTTCCTAATGTCTATGCCACGAAACAATAAGCTCCTTCCATATTCTGATTTCCTTCTGACTATCCCATGAAAAAAAAAAACTCCTTTTATATTTTGATTCCCTCCTGACTATGCCACGAAACCACAAGCTCCTTCCATATAGGTGTGTGTGTGTGTGTGTGTGTTTGTTTCGTGGCAATATTTGAAGGATTCATATACCTCCAATTTTTTACTACATTACCTCGGGAAATTAAGAAGAGAAGAAAAGAGTAAAATAAAAAATAAAAAGAGACACATATTAATAAAGGAAGGCACAAAGTCCAACAGATGATTTTCTTTCATTCTTTATTTATTGACTTTGTTTTGTATTTATTCTATTCCATTTATTTATTTTTTGTACGAGGGCAAGCATGATGGAAAATAAGAAGAGAGAAAAGAGAGACTTAAACTATGAAATAATTTGGTTAGAGAGGAGAATAATTATAAATTTATCATTATTATATATTTATTATTTATTCATTAAACACATACAATAAAATATTAACCAACAATAATTTTTTCAATCAATTCCACCAGTTATAAACAATTCTTATTAATTAATGGGACCCTGTAGTGTAGTCAGAAAATTTGAGGTAAACTAGTCCTCCAATTATTGCCACGAAACACTACCTAGATAAAGGTACATAGAAATACAGACCACAACAGACCTTACGATCCACACGGGGTGATCTGATTAGAAGGTTACTGGTAGAGAATATATTACTCCCCAGTTATAGTCGAAGATAAGGATAGCAAAGTAGAAGGCTCTCTCCCCACCCTCCGATCCCTCAGATCTGAGCCGTACTGGAAATAAAGTCAGGAGTCAGAACCTTGTGGGGTTGGCTAGAAAAACTCCACAAGGAAATTTTATAGGAAAGATAGAAAGTAGGTGAAATTTGGCTAACTTGCCACCTGTAATGGGCAAAAATAAGTCGAGGATTAGACGCAAGGTGTTTATCTAAGCGACGTTTGAAGCTATCTACTGTATTACAGTCTATTACGTTACGGAGAAGCCCATTCCATAAGTTGACGACTCGGTTAAAAAAGAAATTCTTGGATTCGTGCGAGTTAAAAGATTTACCTATGATTTTGCAGCCATTACCTCTCGTGTAATTTGAATGGTCGATAGTGAAATATTTGCTGCAGTCCATATTATCTATGCCTCTGATTATTTTGAATACCTGAATTAAGTCGCCTCTCAATCTACGTTTTGCTAATGGGAATAGATTCTCAGATCACTTAGCCACTCCTCATATGTTTTGTTTCTTAGACTTGGTATCATTTTAGTAACTCTACGTTGGACTCGTTCCAATTTTGCTATATCTTTTTGGTAGTACGGACACCAGGCTTAAACACAATACTCCATAAGGGGACGGACCAAGGAATTTTACAAAGTGAGCCTAATGAGGATTGTGTATTTAGACTTATACTCGAATGCTCTGCCAATAAAGCCGATAGTTTTATTAGCTTTCTTAATTACTTCCGTACACTGACTGGGAAGGAGCTTGTTCCGTGGCATAGTCAGAAAGAAACAGATTCCTTCAGAATATGCCACGAAACTAGGTCCTTCCATATATAGGTGTGTATGTGTGTTTCGTGGTAATATTTGAAGAACTCGTTTACCTCCAATTTTCTGAATACTTCTCAGGGTCACACAAAAATAATTATCATTGGAATCTCGTACTATTGACATGGATTATTATTATTATTATTATTATTATATTGATGCTTTTTTTTTCGCCAGGACTAAAATAATAAAATGAGTAGACTCAATTGTTGAATGGCTGTGATTCCCTTGCAAATGAATACATTACTACAAAGTATTACCCACAAAAACAACAATAACAACAACAATAAAGTATAACTCACACGTTGCTTTTATTGAGACAGAGTTTTAATTTATTGCTTTATTTTTTTTTTTTGGGGGGGGGAAGAAAGGAGGAGAGAAGTTGGTTAATATGAAAAATAATATTATAAAAACAAAAAAACTATTACCCAGTCGTTGCCTTCACTGTGGCAGTTATATATATATATATATATATATATATATATATATATATATATATATATATATATATATATATATATATATATATATATATATATATATATATACACACTGGTTTATTTTGGGAGGGAGGAGAGGAGGGAATTCAGCGAAACTTCAATATTCATCTAACGGCGACGTACACTCGAGCTCGTAAAATCGCGAACACTGTGTGGGGAAGGTGTTACTGTAGGTGAAAGATTGTATCATGTCGCTCTGCTATGTTCCACCTACTCTGATTCCTCACCAAATAAATGTTACCAGCTCAAATGGCATAAACATCTCAGTACGTAGTCGCGAAATTACGAGCTCGGATGAACAATACGATATATATATGAGAAACAGAGTGTGGAGGAGTTATTAGTAGACTTGTGTGATGTACAAAGAAAAATAAGTCCAGTCATGACAAGGTTTATTTAGTGACTGTGTGTGTGTGTGTGTGTGTGTGTAAAGATGAACAACGGGACTATAAATGGCCGCGCTGGGTGTGATAAATAAAATAAAGAAGATGTAGGGTTAAAATAAAGAAATAGCAGGTAGGGGAAGGACAACAAACACACAGGAATGATAGAAAGAAAGGAGGAACAAACCATTTTTATTAAGGAAGAAAAGGAAAGGAAGAACAGACGATTTTTATAAAGGAAGGGAAGGAAAGGAGTAACAGACAATTTTTATTAAGTAAGTGAAAGAAAGGAGGGGCAGACAATTTTTATTAAGGAAGGGAAAGAAAGGAAGAACAGACAATTTTTGTTAAGGAAGGGAAAGAAAGGAGGGGCAGACAATTTTCATTACAGAAGGGAAATAAATTGTCGAAAGCATGCATGACAAGTATATAAGGACCTCCGTGATGTGGCAGGGAGCTCCGGAGTCCTTCAAACATTGCCACGAAACACCACCTACATACATTAAAAAAAGCTTGTGTCGTGTCGTGGCATTGTCAGGAGGAATCACATGCTACCTGCAACACCACCTACATTGAAAAAGATTGTTGTTTCGTGCAGTGTGTGTGTATGTATGAGAGAGAGAGAGAGAGAGAGAGAGAGAGAGAGAGAGAGAGAGAGAGAGAGAGAGAGAGAGAGAGAGAGAGAGAGAGAGTGTATGTGTCTGTGTGAGAGAGAGAGAGGCTGTATGTGTGAGAGAGAGGCTATAGTCAGGAGGAATCAAATGCCAAGAATGACACCACCTACATTAAAAGAAAAAGCTTGTTTCGTGGCCAAATAAGGAGAAATGAAAAGCCACCAGGTCTCATAGGCTACACGATCACAGACTGCCTTAAGCAAAAAGTTGAGTTTATTTGTCATTAGAAAGAGAGTAGGTGCTAAGTGCCCGACCTCTTAACCCAGCCCTGGTTGCTTACTTGAAGTATAAAAAGCAGCAAGAAGGCAGCAAGCAGTACAGTTTGGGGTGAGGTTGTGTCTGTGTCTGTTTGTGTGTGTCACGTCTTATAAATTGCTGCTGACTCCAGTTTTTTGGTGTGTTTGTGTGTCTGTGTGTGTATGTGTGTGTGTCACGTCTTATAAATTGCTGCTGACTCTGGTTTGTGGTGTTGTGTGGTGTGGTGTGGTGTGGTGTGTGTGTGTGTGTGTGTGTGTTTGTCTGTGTCAAGTCTTTAATTCATTGCTGCTGACTCCAAGGTAAATACTTATTATTTCTATACTCCATATATTTCATTTCTATACTTTATATATTTAATTTCTATAGTCCATTTGTTTAATTTCTATACTCCATATATTTAATTTCTATTCTCCATATATTTAATTTCTATACTCCATATATTTAATTTCTATTCTCCATATATTTAATTTCTATACTCCATATATTTAATTTCTATGCTCCATATATTTAATTTATTTTGGCTTGTGACAGTACTGAATTGTGCAACATTTTATTAGCCTATATTTGGTCTTGCTTGGTTTGCAATATATTTACCGATGTTGGTGTCTAACTGGCAGAAGCAGGTTGGTGATTTATTGAAAGGTGTTATTAGTGGTAAATAATATGGAGCAACTGATTCCTCCAAACATTCCAACCAACAAGTCAAAACATTATTTTTTAAGAGGACAGTATGCTTTTGATAAACTGGATCCATCGAACAGACACACATGAAGAAAAATAATTAGTGGTATCCTGTAGCCTGAAATAGTTTGGAGGAATAATTTGCTCCAGATTTACCAACCAACCCCCCAAAAAGTGTTATAAACTCCCTTAATTAAACCGCTTGTATACTCAGATGGGCTACGGATTATGAATTGTGACTATACCTTTCACAACACAACACAACACAACACATGTACAGTTAAGGACCCTGTGAACGTGTATGAAAATTGGGGGCTTCAGATTCCTCCTGACCATGCCACGAAACAATGCCCTTCCATATAAGTGGTGTTTCGTGGCAATATTTGAAGGACTCATTTACCTCCTTTTTTCTGACTACATCAAAGAGTCATAGTAAGTATCCAGGTCTGTTTGTAATAATCTGAGGATGGAGTATTAAGGGACCCTACATGTGTTGTATAGTCAGAAAACTGGAGGTAAACAAGCCCTTCAAATGTCGTCACGAAACAACACCTATATGGAATGAGTTTGTTTCGTGGCATAGACAGGAGGAACCAGAAGCCACCAAGTCTCAGACATGATCATAGGGTCCTTAATTAAACGAGTTCCATACAGGGAGAAAGAAAGTATATAGGAGACAAGATAAGCTAAACATTGTACTTGGATCACTGGTAATGTCAAATTATTTCATATTTCAACAACAACAACAATAACTCCTAGAAACTTATGAGGATATAAAATTCAGCGTTGTTGTAATTTGTTCACAGTCAATTAATGTCTGATGCTTCCAAATTTCAACAACAACAACATCAAGACCGGTTGGATATTTATTATGACTCGTGACTAATTGTCCTTTTGGCAGGTTTGGTGATGAAGGAAAGAGAAGATAAAAAATCAAGGGAAGGTTCTTATGTTAGTAAATTTTGTGCAACCGATTCCTCCAAACCATTCCAGGCAACAGAACTCCTTTATTTTTGTTCATCTGTTCCTGTTTCCTGGCATATTTTGGAGGAATCGAGAAGCTCCAATGTAACAAAAGCGAATTACTCTCTTAATAATTATGGTCCTGTCTGTTTCCTGGCATACTTAGGAGGAATCAAAGCACTCCAATTCACCAAAAAGAACATCTCCCCTTAATCAATCAATTTTGTTTATACTGATGATGGTAATTATTGATTTATTTTTGACAGGTGTGGTGAGAGAGGCATCATGACTACTGTTGTGATGATGATGGTGATGATAGTGATGATGATGGGGGTAGTAGTGACGACAGGTATGCAGATCATTGAGGAAGATCAGCCAGACCCACAACAACAACAGCTACAACACATACAACAACAACAGCAACAACAACAACTACTACTACTACAGCAACAAGAACATCTACAACAACAATTAGAACAGCAGCTAGACGACTCCATCCACTCTGATGACGACGACGACAACCAGATTACCAACAGAGATGGAAGACGTGGGTTTTTATTCACTTTTTCATCGGTTCTGTGTCACCAAAGTTTCCCTAAAGTACGATTATATTACACGAATCCCATAATAATAATGAATATTTCCAAAATATGAAGATGTATATATGTCAAAGTAGAAAATTATTATATTACAATGAGAACTGGCAGAAAAGAAGGTAAGTACAGAATAAAAGGGAATATGAACTATCTAATCTAACTACTATTAATTAATGCATGCCAAGCCAGGTAGGTATGACCGTAATGTGATCCAATAATGAGGCCTATGATAGAACCACGTGTGCGGGGACCAGGGACCAATACATTAAAAACAGAATACAATAAATATTATATCTAATTGGAAATGTGCTTGTACAGTCAGCCTAAGGAATTCGTACACACACTCTTAAGCTTTAAAGGTTCACAATACACAGACTATATAAGTGTATGGAACTGTAACACATCATCATAATAGATTTGTTGTTTTGCAATCACAGAGTCACTTGGTAGACCATTCACTGCAGTACTTTCACGATAATGACTTCGCTTTAAGGGGAGAGTATACTTTTGGTACATTAGAATGCCTTGATTCTTCCAAAGTATGCCAGGAAACAGGACCTGATTAACAAAAATAATGGTAGCCTGTTGCTGGGAATAGTTAGGAGGAATCATTATCTCCAAATATGCCTGGACTATACCCTCTCCTTAAGTTCTGTGGCCACCTGTACAGTACATGCTCTTTAATTAATAACCCTAATTAGTAACCCCGGGAACCAACTAATGACGTAAAAAAAGCAGGCAGGTATGGGGTGAAAAATTTATATGGGGTTATTGTTGTTCTCTGTGTTGTTTATTATTATTGTTATTAGCTATTATTACAGTTTTACTAATCATTGTTATTGTTATTATCTTTGGTATCACTATTTTACTCATCATTGTTAGTATCATCATCTTTGTTATTATACTGTTTTACCCATCATTGTAATTGTTATTACTGTTTTACTCATCATTGTTATTGTTATCATCTTTGTTATTACCATGTTCCTAATTGTTGTCATTGTTGTTTTAGTGGGCGTGGTGGTGTTACCTTCCTTCCATTCCCACCTATGTGAGGCTTCCAAGACAGGTGTGACAGAGACGGGGGTGTGTCTGCCTTACTTCACCTGTCTGGCTGTAGGGGCGGTACACAAGGGACACTGTAGGCTGGGGCTGGGACACTGCTGCGTATGTGAGTAGCATTTTATGTGTGTGTGTGTGTGTGTGTGAGAGAGAGAGAGAGAGAGGTTTTTTTTGTGATAGAGAGAGAGAGAGAGAGAGAGAGGGACTGTGGTGTGTGTGTATATATGTAAAAGGGTTGTGTGTAAATATAAGAAAGGTGTGTGTGTGTAAGTGTATATATATATATATAAGAAAGAGTTGTGTGTAAATATAAGAAAACTGTATGTGTGTGTGTGTGTGTATAAGAAAGGATTGTGTGTAAATATAAAAAAGGTGTGTGTGTGTGTGTCGTTAATACTGTTGTTGTTGTATGTCTTATTAGTGTAAAACTTTATTGTTATGGTATGTTGTTGTTTGTTAATATTATTGTTGTTACTGTTAATACTGTTGTTGTTGTTACTGTTAATGCTGTTGTTGTGATTACTGTTAATATTGTTGTTGTTACTGTTAATATTGTTGTTGTTACTGTTAATGTTAATATTGTTGTTGATGTTACTATTAATATTGTTGTTGTTGTTAATGTTGTTTTTACTGTTAATATTGTTGTTGTTGTTGTTTCAGTTGAGAAGACGTGTGGTCAGCAATCCAAGTCTAAAGTGACCTATTTTACTGACTCCAGGGCCAACGCCACCAGTTTGTCAAGTTGTTCCGTCATTATACATAAAGCTCATAACATCTGTCAGGTTGGTACACACACTCACACACACACACCTTTATTATATTTACACAGAATTCTTTCTTACACACACACACCTTTCTTATATTTACACACAATTCTTTCTTACACACACACACCTTTCTTTTATTTACACACAATCATTACTTATATATATACACACACACACAACCCATTCTTATATACTCAAACTCAAATTCTCTCTCATTCACAACCTTCTTTCTCGCCCCATCCCTCACACACATTTTCTGTCGCTCACATACCTTGTCTCTAACTCACACACCCATTTTCACACCCTCTCTCACCTACCCCACACACACCCCTTCTTTCTCTCTCTCTCACCCACCCCACACATACCCTTCTCTCTCTCTCACCCACCCTACACACACCCTTCTCTCTCTCTCACCCACCCCTTCTCTCTCTCACCCACACACCTCTCTATCTCTCACCCACACACCCTTCTCTCTCTCTCTCTCTCACCCAACCCACACACTTTCTCTCTCTCTTTTTCTCACCCTTCTCTCTCTCTCTCTCTGCCACCCCAAACCCACAGCCATCCTCTCTCCCCCACAGCTGCGTTTATCTATGGTGGAGTTGGAACTGAGTGAGCCCAATGCTGAGGGAGTGTGTGTCGACCAATACCTACAGATCACGGGAGGAGACAAACAAATGTTTCGTATCTGTGGAACTAACACGGGACAACATTGTACGTGGGTAGTGTGTGTGTGTATGTATTGTGTGTGTGTGTATGTATTGTGTGTGTGTGTATGTATTGTGTGTGTGTTGTGTGTGTGTTGTGTGTATGTTTGTGGGTATTGTATTTTTTTTGTGTGTTTGTGTAAGAGAGGGTATTGTATTTTTTAGGAGGAGAAAGGTATGTGTGTATTGTGTTTGTGTGTGTAATAGAAGGTATTGTTTTTGAGGGAGAGAAAGGTGTGTGTGTGTGTGTGTTAATTAATTTTTAGCAAATTATATCTATAATAAACTTTTCCAGACAACATGATACCATTATTTTGGTTAATCTGGTTCTGTTTCCAGATACTTAGGGGGAATCAAGGCGTTCTAATGTAACCAAAAGGGTTGTATTATTATTACAGTATTGTGTAAACATATATTATGATAAGTGTTGTGTAAACATATGAGAATATATTATTATAGTGTTGTATTACACTGTGGGTATGTATGTATGTATGTATCTAATTATGTATGTATGTATTAATTTTATTATTTCATTTATATACAAATTTTCAAGTGCATTACCAGTATAATATAATTCTATTTTTTTCCTCCTTCCTCTTCGTTAAAACAGTGATAGTTCCCGCCATTATTAATCCCTTTATATACAAATTATTAAGCACAGTATAATTATATAATATGATTCTTAATTTTTCCCTCCTTCCTCTTCGTTAAAATAGTAATAGTTCACGCCAGGACTAGCCCGGGTCCATTCACCATTAGTATCATCAATAATGGTATTACTGGCAACAACATCAATGCTAATACCAAGTGGCACATCAAGATCGAACAACTGTCCTGTAATTCAGCATACTTAGGTTAGTTCTATGTATGTATGTATGTATGTATGTTAGTTCTATGTATGTATGTACAGTATATATTTATTGTACCCAGGTCAGTTTTATGTATGTATATATTTATTGTACCCAGGTCAGTTCTATGTA
Source organism: Petrolisthes manimaculis (assembly GCA_034508575.1). Taxonomy (NCBI): domain Eukaryota; kingdom Metazoa; phylum Arthropoda; class Malacostraca; order Decapoda; family Porcellanidae; genus Petrolisthes; species Petrolisthes manimaculis. The sequence continues at coordinate 39,559 of JAWZYT010001572.1, read as the reverse complement.
TGTATGTACTGTATATATGTATTGTACCCAGGTCAGTTCTATGTGTGTGTGTATGTACTGCATGAACATTGGATGAAACAAAAACAATAATACTCATACTAAAGTTCAAATATCATGTTGGACACTCTATGACAAAAATGTCCTCTTGTTCCGCATGCCTTTCTCATCTTCAACTTACCATCTGCCTCCATCCCCATGCATGTCACCACCGCCTCCCCACCCGTCCCTTCATTCATCAAACCATCAAAATGACTCTTCCACACTTCTTTCACTTCCACTCACAGTTACCCCATCCTCTCTCTTCATTCTCACACTATATACCAGACTTTCCTTCTCCTCTTTCTCTTTTAACCTCCTTCCTGAATAATTTATTGTTTTCTCTAAACTTCTCACTCAGTTTCCTACTCTCATTTTACTCTCACTCACCATCCTCTTCACTTCTCTCTTAAATACCCGGTACATTATTTTCTCTCTTCCACTTCTGACCACCAATCACTCCCTTTCTTTCCCCTCTTCTGTGTCTTGTATCCCACTACCTCTGCTGCTGTCTTCATTACTAGTGTCTTAAAACATTTCATACACATCATTCACTCCCACTCCCACACTCAGCCTTGTATCTTCCAGCACCACACCTACCCTTCTCTTATAGTCCTCTCTATACTCACTGTCATTCAATCTTCCACTTGCCAACTCTCTCTCCATCCCTCCTACAGTACTCCCACTTAACCCGTCCCTGACCTTAATCCTTACCAAGACCGCAAAATGGTCTGAGCACTGAAACATTCCTTTCACCACTCTAACTCTAGCAGCCATCAAATCTTTCCATCTCATTCCATCAACAACAATGAAATGATAATAATAATAATAATAATAATAATAGTAATCATCCTCATGTAGTGGTTTATATTTTATACATTATAGTTAATTATTATCAACATACAGTACTATCTCTTTACAGCACCAGTGGGTTGTGACCAGTACTATCTCCAGTCTACAGGAAGTGTTAAGAGTTTCAACTATGCCACTATACCGTCCTCAGCCATGCATCCTTCAACTACGGTTCCAGCGCCATATGGTAACCAATTCTCTCCTTTTCTTATCTTCCCTCTATCATCCTTCTCACCCTATTCCATCGCCCCTCTTCCTCCTCCCTTGATTATCTCTCCACTACAGTGAAATTGACTGACCCGTTTACGTACGTGCGTGTGTGCGTTATAAAATATTACTAAGTAAGTCGTGGAGAGAGTTGGATATACTGGCTTCTACTTTTTATTACAATTTCAGGAATATATTAAAGTTGTGTGTGTACTTACCAAGTATATTTGATATCCATGACAGGGACACGACATCTACAGGAAACCTATACTATCTGTGTGAAACCTGGACTGAACCCTTGTGGACTTTCTTGGACTCCTTCTTCCGATATACCAAGCTTCACCATCACTGATCAGTATTTGGCCAACTCTCCACCAGTAGGAGGTAATATTATGGCAGGTTATAATTAAATACAATATCTGTACCTTACTGTAAATTGAACTAAACATGAATACAACATAGTAACATCATCTAACCACCACATCACATTATCTCCCTTCATTTCACCATCCTACCTGCTGGCTACCTAATGGTTTGTTGAAAAGTAACTTACATTTTGGGCAATATACCAGTATGCATCTTTAAGGGGGTAATAGTGTTGGTAAATCTGGAGCAACTGTTTCTTCCAGACTATTCCTAACAACAGGGCACCATTATTCGTTTTCCTAGCCTTCAATAGAGGAATCAAGGAGCTCTAATGAACCAATAGTATACTATCCCCATATCAGGTTCTGATATCGACTATCCCACTGTGTTACAGGCTTCCAATCTATCCACTCCTTCCCAACCTATAGGTTATATATATATAACCCATCTCAAGGGATTCTCCGTAATGGAAGTATTGTCTGCGGTGATGTGGGTAGTACTTCAAGGGCTTTAGCGTCCCTTCGGTCCCAGCCAATCCTATTCCGTTCTTCAATTGTCCCTCCATTCCTTCTCTTTCCTTCGTGCTTTTATCCCACCTCTCTAACACTTTTTCCCACTGATGAGGGCTGGTTCTATTTCGAAATGAGGAATTTGGCATCCTCTACCACACCCTGGCCTACATGTTCTGTCTGTCTCTATCCATCTATCTATAGCTCTGCCGCCTCGTTTCCTCCAGGAACTCTCCCCAAGGGGGTGGCCACAGCAGAAGTCACCAGTCTTCCCTGTTCCAACACTCCCTCCTTACTCGGTCAAGTCCTCCCCTGCCCCTCATGTTTCTCTCCTTCACATACTCTTCCACTCTGTTCTTCCATCTAACCGGCGGTCTGCCTCTCACACCAGGTGCCACAACTTCACTTCCATACACCTTCTTTACAAACTCCTCACCTTGCATTCTCTCTACATGTCCAAACCTCAGTGTATTACGTTTCACTTTCTCAACCACTCCACACTCAATACCAATTGCCTTCTCACTCATACCACATCTCTCAAACACACTCTCATTACTTTCACCATCCCACATAGTAAGTCCACATGCACCTCTCAAGTAACTCATTTCCACAGCACCTATTATTGACTGATGAGCCCTACTCCATGTCCATGTCTCCGACGCATATGTCAGTGTTGGCAGGATTATGCTATTTCGTAGTCCCCTTTTCACTTCCATACTCACACTTCTACCTTTCATTATCCTCCCCAGTGATCCTATGACCTGTCTACCATTTACTGCTCTCTACCTAATTTCTCCTTCCATACTTCCATGTTTACACATAACTGTCCACAGGTACTTAAACTCCTTCACTTCCTCCATCCTGTTACCCCTCAGAGTTACCTCACACTTGTCCCAGTTGGTACTCCCACTCTGTAAGATGTCGCAAAGTCAGTCACTTCAGTTTCTACTCTTTCAAATACCATCACTTTACTTTTCACAAAAGAATACAAAGGACACTCAAACAGCAACAGACCTACTGGTCCTTTCGAGGCTGCTTGATTTTGCTATTCTATCTAACCTACAGGAGGGAAAGTTAGCAAAGAAGAAGGCTCCTCCCCACCCACCACTCCCTCCAGTCATACAGACTGAAGTTCGTCCACCACTCTCTGTAAATTCCTGTCACTCTCAGCCATCAACAGTGTCATCCGCAAACAAACTTGCCGCCAAGGACCAATTCTGTCTGTCTCTCTTACTATTTCTCATTCCTTCTGGCTAGCCGACGAAATCGCCCGATTGGGTGGAACAAGGAAGACTACAGACGGTGGGTTTGTTGGCTCGGAGGTACATGAACGTGAGCCAGCAGTCCCCTCTGTTGTTGCCTTCGAAGAAACAGATCTCATAATCTAACTGGCTCCCTTTGGGGGTCCGAGCATCTGCATGGCTTTGGTCAACCAGACTAGGGACTGCTCGGCCAGACAGTCTGGGGAACTACTACAACAACAACAAAAAATACAACTCAAAGGATTTCACTGATGTAATGATATCCAGAGAAACTACCCTTGCAGTAAGCTATAAGTTGATATTAATATAGTAAAAGGAAGAGACGAGACGGCACTAGATATGAAAACCAACTTGAAGGAAAATAAGGAAAGGAGGGACAGTTGAAAAGATAAATGGGATTGACTCAGAGGCCTGATGAAAGTCAAAATCCATTTTAAGTATTGCCCAATTATCTGCAGGCAGACAATACCATCTGTTAAAAGACAGACAATATAATTATATTTCTTCTTTTATGTGCCTCATTTCAGGTGGATCAATTGATGCTGCGTGTGGGAGTCAACTACCGGGGAATAATGGGGTCTTCACCGACTACTTGATGATCCCTGGTGGCCAAGTATATACAACAGGATCCACAATAAGTACACCAGGAAGTATATTCTGTGCTATAACTTTCCCAGACGAAGTGAGAGGTAAGTCTGAATGTGTTGGCAGACATATGAGTGTATATAGAGAGAATCTACTACTACATTGTGTAACCTTTTGATTATAAGTTGTGTAAGATTTTCTCGTGGATCATTTTCCTAACAGAGTTCTATCTTCTCCCACCAGCTCCAGGATACCAGATAACATTTGTTGCCAACAACCAAGAAGCTGCAGACGGAGATGTTGATAACAGAGGATTCCATTTGTTGTACAGAGAACACACAAATTGTGGATTATAACACCACCACAGAACTCCAAAACAATTACTATACAAGACTGTAGTAAGCAAGCTTGGATGGACTCTGTTGTCAATGGGGATGGATAAACCCTGACAACAACAATAATGGCTCCACCCAAAACATGACTAAACTCTCTTCTATCACATACTTTAACTTTTTCTATTCACTTCTAAAAGTCGTAGCCAAAATTCAAATTTCACTTGTGTCGAACATCACCTTTCACCTTCAGCCAACCTCCTCTTCCTCAAAGTAGAGACTCTATATATATCTATATCTATATAGGGTCTCTACCTCAAAGCAGATATTTTTCCGGTCCCCCCCAATTATTGAAGTTTTACAAGGGTCTGATTGTCCCTACATGGAATAGTGTTGTTATTATCTAGAGGCAATCCCCCTCAACAAAAAAGAGTAGGGCTGTCTGGCTCATCAATAACCAAAAATAATTGTCCTCTACCCATGATCCCTGATTTCTCTGTCATAGTATTGCTATCATTATTCCCAAAATCACTGTTCCACAGAACTTATGGAAAACTGTGTCTCACCTCTACTACCTTGGGCTTACAATTCAAGATAAATAGCGTTGTCTCATAGCCAATGTGTCACCCCATATAATCCCAGGCTAACACGTCATGAAAATTTGCTCTATATCTCACCTAATAAAATATAGAATTATTTATCATCCTCTGCATTTCCACTAACTTAAGGCCTTCCTACCTGTAAGAGGGTTGTGTATTCATATTTCTGTACACTACAGTACTGTATAATTATGGTAATGGACTAGTGATTTGTTGTTCATTTTTCTAGGTACAGTACTAACATTAATTTTGTCTTTGCAGTTGTCTGCCAAATGAAATAATTAAAACTTTAAAAGCAATATTATGCACATACATGTGAATATTTTCAAATTATGATAAATACAGTTTCATTTACCCAAAATTGGACTAAATCCTGCTACGAAATAAGTACAGTACAGAGTACTGTAAGCAAATGTGCTGTACAGTATTAAATTCCTTGGTAAATTCCTATATGTAGGGTATAACTCTCCATATTAAGTGATATTATACTTAACACTTCAAATTATAATCCGATGAATTTACTCTGGTTAATGCTAGACAGGTTCACAGTACGGTACAGTATTTACAAATAATTCCCTACCCATCATGTTAAACTAATATTCTGAATTTGTTCCCTTATTATTACATTCAGCACATGACAGGTTTTCAGTTATAGTATTCCAACCTCACTAATGCTAAACAAATCTATTTGTTCTGATAACTGAAAGGAGTCTTCAGTATATATATGAAAATTATACAACAACATTGTCACACACTCTCAAAAGGTTGGGAAGTTTAGATAAACTACGGTATTACAGTAATTTATTACTCAATGTATTCAAAATGTTGGGAAGTTTAGATAAGCTATTGATTTATAACCAATGTATTAAACAGTTTTGTGTAAGAACTACAAATATTATATCAAATATAAGAAATACATAATATTGTGTTCCTCTCCTTTGATGTGAAACAAGAGGAAAAATTTTAATGTGCCAGACAGAGGGTCATTGTAAACCAGACCATCCATGGGGATTACGATGGTGTGGTAACTATATGATGGCTCTATTAATTGTTTGTCTATGGAGTCGTCATACCGGTACCACACCACCATCACAAATACCAATGTTTTTTATGCATACAAACAACAACCAGGTTTTATCCTAAGTCAATTCCACTTAATATTCCTACTCTCCATTTTCATCCAATTTCTATCCTTTCTTTCCATTATTTTTCTTCGGGTAATTGTTATCACTCCTTTCCTATTTCTTCCTCCAATTACTATTCTTTCTTTCCTTAAATTTTCTTCTTCAAAATTTAATTAAACATTATTTGAAGATGGCTAGTAGCTGTGAAAATATATTGATGTTTTCTAGTACAGTACGCCAGGCTAAACATTGGTTCAAATTAATCAATTTTTTTATATCTTTCCTGGACATAAACAAACAACCTAATTACCTCAATAGGATCTTGGGACAGGTGCGTGCTAAAAACATACGATCAATTGGATAACATGATTAGCCTAGACAAAATATTTACTTAATGGGAATATACATAAGAAAAGTGGGATAAAATAGGAATACACATTTGAAAAGTGGGATAAAATTGGATTAAACATAAGAAAAGTGGGATGAAATAGGAATACACATTTGAAAAGTGGGATAAAATTGGATTACACAAATAAATTGGGCTAAAATTGGATTAAGCATAAAAAAGTCGACTAAAATTGGATTCAACATAAGAAAAGTTGGATAAATTGGATTACATAATAAGAAAAGTGGGAAAAACTTGGATTAAACATAAAATAAATTGGGAAAAATTGGATTAAACATTAAAAAATGGGGATAAAATTGGATTAAACATTGGAAAAGTCAGTACAATAAATAACACATGATTAAATTAAACATGTAAGTAAAATAACACGTTGAATTAAATATATAAGGTAAGAAAGAATATAACACATGATTATATATATATGCATATTTGGAGTACATGTATAACATTAGCTCAATTTATTAACATATTGCATAAAACATAACATACAAGGAAGAAAAAGGAAATGATGGATATTAAGTTTGGAGAAAGAAAATTTAGTGTGACTACCAGGACCTAACCTGGGCAGACTACCGGGACCTAAACTGGGCAGACTACCGGGACCTAAGTAGGAAAAAATATACAGTAGAAATTAGTCAGACCTCACCTGACCTGACCTAACCTAATCTGGACTGGGACACACTACCGGGACCTAACTTGGGCAGACTACCGGGACCTAACTATAAGAGGTAACTACTGTTATGCAGCATTTGCAGATGAAATGGTATATAGAAAAGTTGTTTGTAATAGTGAAATATAAACACTGGTAATAGTAAAATTTTTGAAATCGAGTTGTAGCAACTTGTAAAAATATTCAGATTTGGAAACTAGTTTGACCTGACCTGACCTGACATAACCTAACCTAGACCACAACAGACTACCGGGACCTAACCTGGGCAAGCTACCGGGTATAACCGGTCACCGGTGTAAACTATCACAAGTGTGGTAACACCATAACACTGAGCAAGCCCAGCCAAAAACTCAGTTCAAGTTAAGAAATAATAATAAATTCTATATTATATCACTGGCCATCTCGAGTGTACTAGTTTTAGTCTCTCCAAAACCTTTAATTGAAGTTATTTGGTATAAAGAAATGTATTAAGTAATCTTACCTTGTATTATTATAATTATTGTACAGTAATTTGTCAACATTATGGTTACTGTTCCATTATGGTTGATCCAAAAAACATAATAAGTGAGTCGGAGTGACAAAAATAAACATGACGAGTTGAAATGCGCACGATAAGACATGCATGACCCCACACGAAACATTATGGAATGGAAATTTTCAGATTTAATTAACTTTAAGGATTAGTCTGTTTTTTATTTATCAAAAAAAGGGGTTTGTCTATAAAATATGAGTAACAAAAAAAGAAGGTTCGCATTCCAGGGTTAAATTAATTAACAGTTAACACTGCAAAAATATGAAATTTACAATAATAGGCCTACTCGACAAAAATTCCCCCAAAAGACTCAATTTTTGCCATAATATTCAAAGATGCCAAGGTAGTCTCCAAAATTTCAAGATCTTGGGAAAACCTAAACACTGACAACCCCTGGTGGTTATAGATTATTATTATTACTGTACTAGATTAAAGATTAGCTAAGGGATTATCCATGATCCATTACAAAAGTCCATTTACTTATACTTGTCCCGCCGCTCCGTTTGAGCCTAGCCCCAGGTATGAATGGAGCTCTCTGATTGGCTGCCTGGACGCTCAAGGTACCACGCCATTTTTTGTAAACAACCAAGCACTTACTCAGCATTTGAAAGACGACATACCTCTAATAATTTACGTGTAGCTAGATTATTATATAGGTTATGCATTTTTATCTTACACCATTAAACTCTACATTAAATTTGGAACCTAAAAACACTCTCCAAAACATAATACAGACCAAAGAAAAAATATTATAGCGAGTTTAAGTCAGAATACGGCTTGGAAATGTTTATACCACTTTTTACATTGAAGTATTTTTTGCTTCATAGTTAGAATTTATATATAAAAATAATATTCATTCTCGTACAAAATTTTCTTATGAATATGACAATACCATCAGATTTTAGATAAATATAAATATAAGAGAAATACGAAACGTTTAATGAGACACTGTCATTCCCGACTTCAACAAAGATTACGTAAAATTAAGCTACTTTTTTTATTTAACATTATAGGTTTCCTACAAACAGATAATTTTATATGTTAATAAATAGTGTGGTTTGCCATACATGTTATCTGAAGTAAAGTATTATAATAATGTAATTAGAGAAAAAGAAGAAAGACTGTAAACAGAGCGGTACTCCCACATCATACCACAACCAGTAATAAGGGACTGAAGGGAGGGACCGAGGGACTCGGAGGGAGGGCAGGCGGTTGTTCTTGTACATTCTCTGCCATAGGCAATGACCAGTTGCCAATTGTCCAATTTTTCACAGCTTGTAGTCTTCTTTTTCTCTAATTACATTATTATAATACTTTACTTCAGATAACTTGTATGGCAAACCACACTCTATTTATTAACATATAAAATTATCTGTTTGTAGGAAACCTATAATGTTAAATAAAAAAAGTAGCTTAATTTTACGTAATCTTTGTTGAAGTCGGGAATGACAGTGTCTCATTAAACGTTTCGTATTTCTCTTATATTTATATTTATCTAAAATCTGATGGTATTGTCATATTCATAAGAAAATTTTGTACGAGAATGAATATTATTTTTATATATAAATTCTAACTATGAAGCAAAAAATACTTCAATGTAAAAAGTGGTATAAACATTTCCAAGCCGTATTCTGACTTAAACTCGCTATAATATTTTTTCTTTGGTCTGTATTATGTTTTGGAGAGTTTTTAGGTTCCAAATTTAATGTAGAGTTTAATGGTGTAAGATAAAAATGCATAACCTATATAATAATCTAGCTACACGTAAATTATTAGAGGTATGTCGTCTTTCAAATGCTGAGTAAGTGCTTGGTTGTTTACAAAAAATGGCGTGGTACCTTGAGCGTCCAGGCAGCCAATCAGAGAGCTCCATTCATACCTGGGGCTAGGCTCAAACGGAGCGGCGGGACAAGTATAAGTAAATGGAGTATAGTGTACTGACCCATACAAATAATTACATAATTATACAGTAATTATATATACAGATAAATCTTTCACATCCTAATAAGTGAAGGCTTAGTATATTAGTTGGATAGAATATAAACAGAGGTTAATCCGGTGAACAAAATTTTGCTTAAATAAACTTTTATTGTCTGCATACAAAAAAATATCAATGTAAAAAGCTTAACAATCTTTATAGGTGAAGTATTTCAAAAATTCAACACATTGTTTTTAAGCCTATAAAGCTCTTCAGTGGGTCCACACCAATATATATATCTATCAACAATATATCTATCAACATTCTCAACAAGTTCAATTATGACAAATATTCTTGTTCTTTGTACAGACTTCACTAACAATCTCATGTACCTTAAATATACCCTATATACAGTACAGTACATACTTAATTACCAATCCCATAACCCATGTAGCCTTTCATTGACACCTACATCTGTAATACTGTACTCAAGGAACATATATACATACATACATACACAGGACCATATTCAAGAACATTTATAGTGCATACGATGGCATGGTACCGTTACAATGGCTCCATAGAACAGCCGTCGGACCGGTACCACCCCATCGTATGTACCATGAAGGTTCTTGCATACGGCCCACAGTCTTATAGAAGTACAATACAGTATAGTACAATATTTTGTTTGGTGTCTCCTTAACCAAGATTACAATTTCCATACATACATTTGTAATACAGTAATTGCGATTGCCTGCAAACACTTCTGCTCCACCTATTATTCCAAACCTCTAAATATAAAATGCAATAAAAAAATATAAGCAATGATAATAACAACAGTGTGTTAAACCTCGTTTACTATGACAAAACTATATACTGTACACCATATTTATCAAGTACTGTACTGTACTTAACTGATATGTAATGCAATGTATTTCTGAACAACATGAGGAGAAAAAGATATTTGGTAGGCAACTGTACTGCATTATCCAATGTCCTTCATAACATAATTATACAGTACTACATTAGGCCTACCAACGGTACTTCATAACAACAACTATACTGTATTATCCACAGTATTGTACTTCATACCATAACTACTGTACTGTACTACATCAACAATACTACTGTACTTCACGCTATAACTATTGTACTACATTATCCACACTACCCTGTATAGTACCCACAGCCTTGACACACTTCAGTTATGTCTATGAATATATACAATTTGTTCTGTTATGATGAATTAACCTGTAGAGTTCAATCATAAGTCAATACAACTGTTAAAGTTAAAGTTGCAGGGTTTTAGTTCTAGTATCTATCTCTGATGAGACACTCTCCAGAACGTCAGCCAGGCCAGCCCAACTCCCCACCATGGTGCCCAGCCATGGCAGTAACCCCCCAGTGAACAGTTTTAAACTCTGGGGCCTGGGCGAGGCTCGATCTGCCGACCTCACTGATGCGAGGCCGGAGCGTTAAGACTGTACTAGCCAGGGGCTGTTACAAATCATAAATTCAAGCAAACTGATTGTACTACTTATTCAATTTGTTATTCTTGCATCTGAAAACTCATTATATATGTACAATCTATAGTGATAAAACTTCCAAACTAATCTATTACAAAAATAAATGTTACGTGCTTCACAAAAAATATATTAAAATATACATACCAAAAGTGAGCTACAACCATAAGTAACCATAACTATACAGTATGTTACTTACAGTAGTAATAAAATTATTATACTACCAACCAGTGGGTAGAGCACTTGTTTTGGGTTTAATATGTAATCTTACCTTCATTTGTGCGTCTGAGGTAGCTAATATGGTATGTTTTTCACTCATACAATGCCACCAGTGGGAATGGATTGGTTGTCTTTCCTATGTTACACACAGCCTTAGGTCCCTACACTTCTGAACTGGGTTAATATGGGACATACTGTAGATCTTACCTTACCTTTACAAACACCAATACCTCATGCCGAGATAATATTAGAATATACATTATATAGCTAATTTCATATCACACAGTTGATCTATTATAAAGTAAAATAGTAAAAAGAAGAGAAGATTTTACATTGAAGTTTTACTAACATACTGCACATACAGATTATCTAATGTTATGAATCGGTCCAGGAGCAATATTTCATTACCAAAGTCTCCTCTCCTGATGGTGATTTCACTTACATATAATACTGTACATATATCCATTTATATAGTAGTTCTATATCACATTACCGACACTACAGTACTGTATATTCAGTTCATTATAATTATTTGAGCCAAACATCTCAAGAGCTACCATTGTAAGGACTGAATTGTAAATATATCAAAGTTTTACAGGACAGTACCACTATAAACACAGGCTATAGAAAGTACTAGGTATACCATATGAAAAACAATATTAAACCTATAAGAAGAGTAGGCCCCTACTTATAAAATTGGTGTTGCATGGTAATTTTATTGGTCATTGATATTTACTGTAGGCCTACATAATAACTTTGCGAGTGAAAGAGAATCACATTTTTCTTGGCACAGTTACAATGAACAGATCACAGTTGGTGGGATAACATTTAATTAAGGGAGAGGTAGTCTACAGTGTTAATTGGTAAATCTGGAGCAACTTATTTCTCCATAGTATTCCAAGCAACAACAGAGCCACCATTATTTTTGTTCATCTGGTCCTGTTTCCTGACATACTTTAGAGGAATCAATTAAGGCATTCCAATGTACTAAAGGTATACTATCCCCTTAACTCAACATCCACAAAGACATATCCACATCTTGTATAATGGTCATCCAGAATTTCCACCACAACAAGGATGAACAAAACAAGTGGAGTCTCCTTGATGTACACGAGTTACAGTACGTACAAAGATTTACAGGATGATATTAATTACCTTACTATTCAATGAAAATGTGTTTCATCACTATTTCACATTGCAAAATAATAGTGATTGAGTGATGAACAAACTTTTCATCGAAGAGTACCGTAAATTATATTAATAATACCACCCACAGTCAGTTGCTTCCTTCTTTACAATTGCAAAATGCCATAAACAGAATTCACTTGCCTACACAACACTACAAAAATATCAAGGTCTTTCTCTTCTTTATCCATAAATGTGTATCAAAAGAAACTCAGCTGACTCACTAAACACAAAAAAAATGTTCAGCAATTCACATGAGATGATTAATGACCAAAGGTGAGTGTGTAGATGAGTAAACAATACAATGAGCCTCCGAATGGTTTGCATCACAGTGAACCAAGAGACACTGAAACAAACCACACCACACAGAGGGTGAGGGAGATTCTGCAGTGATGCCGAGATGCTAAGGGTGGTATAGTATTATTAAAGGGGTAGTACACTGTTGATGAAGCTGGAGCAATGATTCCTCCAAACTGGTCCAGGCAACAGGACACCATTATTTTTGCAAATCTGGTCCTGTTTCTTGTCATACTTTGGAGGAATCACGGCGATCCAATGTACCATGTGTATACTATCCCCTTAAACTACCATATTTATTTGAGGAAAAGGCTCTTTGTCGCTCAATTTGTATTATTTTGCAATAGGGAATGATCTACGAAGAACCTTTTCCTCAGTTTTATAATACCATCTAAAGTATTCTGAATGATGATAGTGTGTGTTGATATTATGAAAACAATGAAATGTAAGATGAGTGTGTTGATAATACTGTATATGAAAACAATGAAATGTTGCACGACCTCCTGACATCCATCCATCTGAATCCTCCCTTCCTCGTGAGGACAGAGTCCACCTGGCCAGGCTGCGATGTGGCCACCACCCGGCCCTTCTGACATACTAGAAGAGGCTGGATGGAGCCATTGCGGATGCCTGTCCAGGATGCAACTCAGTACCCCATACTATTAAACACATTATTGAAGACTGCAATACACACAACCACACTTGCCAACAACACAACATACACTCTCTGAGGGCACTGTGGGAAAGCCCGGTTCAGGCCATGGCCTTCCTCAGGAGCTCGGGGCTGCTCGGCCAGACAGCTTGAGGAACTTCAACAACAACAACAATGACATGTATATCATAATGTTGAAGATGAGAGTACAGTATGCTGATACTGTATTATGTTGTTGTTGCAGTTCCCCGGACTGTCTGGCCGAGCAGTCCCGAGTCTGGTTGACAGAAGCCGCGTAGATGCTCAGACCCCCAAATGGGAGTCAGGGTGATAGTGAGATCTGTTTCTTCGAAGGCAACAGACAAGGGGACTGCTGGTTCACAGGTATATATCCCCGAGCCAACATTCCCACCGTCTGTAGTCTTCCTTGTTGTGCCACCCAATCGGGCGATCTCGTCAGCTACCCAGAAGGAATGAGAAATAGTAAGAGAGACAGACAGAAGAGGCCAGGGTGTGGTAGAGGATGCCAAATTCCTCATTTCTGGATATAACCAGCCCTCACCAGTGGGAAGGGGTGATAGAGAGGTGGGACAGCAAGTACCAAGGAAAGAGAAGGAACGGAGGGATACTTGAAGAACTGAAAAGGATTGGCTGGGGCCGAAGGGATGCCATAACCCTGAAAGTACTGCCCACATCACCACAGGCAATACTTCCCTTACGGGGGCTGATATTATGTAAACAATATTAATGAAGATACGATGAGAGCGAGTCAATGGAGCGTATTCAAGTACATCCATGGTGCATACGATGGTGTGGTACCAGTACGATGGCTCCAAAAAAATCAATACAATAGAGCAGTCGTACCGGTACCATGCCATCGTATACACCACTAACGTTCTTGAATATGGCATATGATATGAGTAATATGTAAGCAGTAAAATGTAAACAAAAGTGTTAAAGATGAAAGTGAGTGTTGATAATATGTAGACAATGACATGTAAAATATATTGCTAATATCAGAGCAAATCATGAATAAATGTTGATTCACTAGAAGTATATTACTGTACATTGCCATTCTCAGTCTTACATGTACTGTCACTCTTGGGGTCTTCTGTGATGAATGGCTTCCCACTCTCCACACCATTGTAATTCATCTCACCTGTTGGCACCACAACACGTTAGTAATAAATCATCCAGAGTAGATTATAAAACCAACTGAGATTGTACAACATTTCAGGAGTTATTCTTAATCTAAGCTGCAACACAAACAACCTAAACTGTGATACATATCAGTACTGTAAAGCCCTTTCAAAAGATTAGCTAAATATGATACAATAGTCTTGATAAAGCCCTCTCCAGTCTACCTCAACCCAATTACTAAATATAGGAAACTTTCATGTGGTTGTAACTCTCAAATAAGAAGTTTATTCCTGATAAGTTTACTGATGACTTTAGTACTCTTTGGGATGTATACAAGAGTATCAGTGGTGTTGACGATGGTGTGGTACCAGTACGATGGATCTGTTGTTTGTCTATGGAGCCTTCGTATTGGTACCACGCCATTGTAAGCACCATGATTGTTCTTGTCTTACCTTTTTGTTTCTTGGGTTCATTCCATGGCTGCACTTTATCTGTGATGAAGATGACGTACAAGGTACAGGTAATGAAGTAAACACCCACTGCAATCAGGAACACTGTCCGCCATGCACTTAGTGTTTGCTGTGGAGGATTCACAAAATTAAAAAAAAAAAAAAAAAAAAAAAAAAAATATATACTGTATATATATACACAAGTTTAACACTTATCATTGAACACAGACCCAGTAGATCACTTTGCCTGTATGGAAATGAATGGCAGAAGAATGGGAAAACATGTGGTGTCATTTCCACAGTGGTTTGTTTTGGTTTGCATGCACCACAACGAAAGAAACTAAACTGTGTACATGACTCATGAGTGAATTATTTGATGACTGCAATGTGAAACTATCGTAATAATGGAATTATCTGACAGATTTTGTGGATATGGATACTGAGTTTATTGGATATAATAAAGACTGACAAGTGTGGCTGGGAAGGATCATAACAAACCAAAGCCACTGTGGAATTGGCCCTCAGTGTATAATGAGGAGGTGAATACAGGTGCAGCACTGCATATTTTAGTTTTATATCAAGAGACGACTGTAAACCAGTTTTCCCATCCCACAAAACAAGTTCCATCACTCACATTATTCTCAGTAATATTGCCAGTAATGATCGGTGCCAGGATGCCAGCGAAGGAGCCCAGTGTGTTGGTGAGCCCCAGCAATGTGCCGGCAAAGTTTGGTGCAATGTCCTGGTGAGAACACATGAACCCACAGTTGGCACTACCACTGATACCCACAGAGACACACAGGACAAACATGGCCAAGGCAGTATTACAGTTGACAAAACACATTAACATCAGTCCTACCATCGGGCCATACATTGCTGGAGGGAAAGAATTTGGCTGGTATTATTAAACTACTTCTTTGAGGAAATGTTCTCTTCATTGCTCAGTTTCTATTATTTTGCAATGCAAATTTAGCAACAAAATGTCTTTTCCTCAAAGAAATTTAATAATACAGCCATTAGGCATTGATTTTGGTAAATGAAGAAACAAACAAGGCCAAGAGTACTATGGGTTCGTGCTATATGAAAGAATAATAATTTGCACTGTAGCTGTATATGAAGAATATAATTCTATAACTTTACACACACACACTGCAATATTATTGCAACACTCATCCACAGATTATTTTAGCCTTACACCATACACATGATTTCAAAGTAGCATTCATCCACAAACATTTCCTTAACCTTATACTGTACACTCTTGTTAAGGAGATTTTTTATTGGTGAATTGGAAAGTCTCCAATTCCTCCAAACTATGCCAGAAAACAGACACCCTCAATGGTACAGTAATAATATGGGATTTATTTCTTGGCATAGTTTGTGGGAATCAGAGATCTTCTAATTCACTATACAAAAAATCTCTGTTTAATTCAAAACTTACCAAAGGACATGGAGAGCCTGCGGATAGCTCGGAGTGACATCAAGTTCTTAGCAGTGAAGCGATCCATAATACCACCCCAGACGTAACCCCACAGCCACATCGCCAGGAACGGCAAAGCAGACATTAAACCATTCTGTTGATAAGTAGGTTTTTATTATAATACAGAACTTGTAAATAATCATACTACTGTACTATACTGTATACTCTATTACACTACTACAGTATATATCTATTACACCACTATTTATTATACTACAATACAGTATAGGATTTTTGTGTGTTATATCTTGTGGCCAAAATGGAGGGATACCGATTCCTCTTAACTATACCAGAAAACAGACCCTTCTTACTCTAATACCATTGCGATATATTTACTGGCACAGTTTGGAAGAATTAGCAGCACATCACTTCATCTAAAATATATCAGTGCCTCAATGGAGTAACACACTCTTGGTACTTTAGAGAGCCATGATTCCTCCAAAGTATGCCAGGAAACAGGACCAAAGTAGCAATTATGATGGTGGCCTGTTGCTTGGAATAATTTGGAGGAATCATACAGTTACTCCAGATTTACCACTAACTCTGTATAACCCCTTAACAACCCTGTGATTGTGTATGAAAATTAGAGGCTTCTGATTCCTCCTGACCATACCACGAAACAAGCTCCTTCCATATAGGTAGTGTTTCTTAGCAATATTTGAAGGACTCATTTATCTCCAAATTTCTGACTGCATCACACCCAGGGTCCCTTAAGTGCACCCACCTGGTCCATATCAAAGTGTTGTATGTTCTTGAGGTAAGTGGGTAACTCAGTGAGGAGTGTGTAAAATCCAAAGTCATAACCCAGTCCCCCCATCATTAGACCCCACACAGGAAGAGACTTGACCATTTCTTTCCAAGGTAACGCCACCACCTGAAGGCAAAGAGGACAATAAATCACCCTGGTAAAGAAGTACAGCAGCATCAGTCTTCATGAGGAGAGAGTGTTCAAAGCTGAGCAAAAACTGATTCTCACAAACACACTTCTAAAATTTTGAAGAATAAACTATAATAATCTAAATGCCAAATGAACTCTGGGGAATGTGCGTTAATCAGTAAAGAGAATTGACTACCCAAAACTATATTCCAGGTACTGTTGTGTCACATACACCTTGACTAGCGTATGCTACTACTGTATTGTATAGTACAGTATTACTTTTTAATTACAAATGAGGATAATGAATATAATACATCCCAACTCACCTCAGCCCTCTTGGTGCTCCCTTTAAAGGCCTGGAGGTGAGCCAACTCTTTCTGCGAGATCCTTGGGTGTTTCTCAGGACGGTCGTGTATCAAAACAAACCAGGCCAGGCCCCAGACAACACCAAGACCACCAAACAAATAGAAAGAAGAAGCCCAACCCAGGGATGATGAACTCAACCAACCACCAATGGGAAGGCAGAGTACAGTACCCAATGGAAAACCTGTATAGTAGATAGATAAAGAGCATAGTAAGTGAGAGGGACAGATTCAGATTACTGTATGTTGTGATATGGACACATTTACAGTACCGGTACAGTATAGTATGTGATATGTAGGCCTACAGATATACAGTACATTATGTGATATGGACAAATTTACAGTACTGTATAGTGTGTGATATGGACAGATTCAGAGTACAGTACAGTGTGTGATAAGTACAGCTTCAGAGTACAGTACAGTAGGAATACAGTATGCATAACATCAATATTTCTATCCTCATTTTTCCATGTGTGTGTTGCTTAATAAAACAATAATCACCCAACACACCTGAGAATATGATGGTATTGTAGCGACTCCTCTCCAACGGTGGAACCCAAGAAGCGATAATAGAATTGATGGCGGGGAACACAACACCCTAAGGAATAAATATTTCTAAAAACCAAAGTAAATCAATAGAAGCAGAATGAACATATCTGAAAACCAATGTGAATGTGAGTTTTCTTTGGACATAAATAATCATCTGTGATTCGTTCAAATATATTATCATGTTGTACAGAATATGGTCTTCCATTTGTGAGTTAAAAGAAATGGACTTAGACGAAACTTTACCCCTTAGCACCCCATCTACAACACCAATATTTAAGGACCCTGTGATCATGTATGAAAATTGAAGGCTTCTGATTCCACCTGACCATGCCACGAAACAAGCTCCTTCCATATAGGTGGTGTTTTGTGGCAGTATTTGAAGGACTCATTTATCTCTAATTTTCTGACTACATCACAGAGTCCCTTAAGGTGGAAGTGCAGTGTTGGTAAATCTAAAGTAAATGATTCCTCCAAGCTATTCCAAGCAACAGAACACCATTATTTTTGTTTATTTGGTCCTGTTTCCTGGCATACTTTGGAGGAATCATGGTACTCCAATGTAACAAAAGAAGTAAATTACCCCCTTATACCCACCTGCACCAGACCACCCATCACCCTGACCGCCACTAGGAACGAGACGGAAGTACGGGCAGCGAGGGGTGTGACAAGGGTAAGGAGAGCCGAGATGGATATACCCAGACCAAACACCTTCTTTCCACCAAAGTACTCGGCTGCCCTGCCACCCGGAATGTTGGTCACGAGGTAACCCCAGAAGAAGGACCCCAAGATGAGGCCCTGTACTGATTCATCCCAGTTAAACATGTCAGTCTCAACCAAGTCCTGTCGAGTGGAAATTAATTAGGGTTTATTTTGTAAGTTCGTCCAAGTCAAATTTGTCTGCCTCTAGTAAGTCCTGCCGAGTGGAAATTCACTTATTAGCCTACTTTTATTTTTTAGCCTATTTTAATGCTTGGTTGAGAGGCTACACTGACACTATAATTTTAGGCCTTATATTATACCTTATACTCTATTGTACAAATATGCCAATGATAAGCTCATACAGTAATTGTAAGGTAAAAATAATATAAATAAACGATTACAGAAAAAAATGAGTACAGTATCTCCCATCATTAACATACACACGACCTACCAACTCCCCGAAGTAATATATAATTAATCCCCGTATTATCATTATACTGTACAGTATTGTGGATGTGTAAGACATTAACATCATCATCATCACCCATGGTAGTAGTGGTGGCTGAACAAACACACAATGAAAAACACACACACTACCTACCAACTCCATAAGTATTATAGCATTAAACCCAGTATCATTATATTGTGGATGTATTGAGGCATTAACATCATCTGGAGAAACAGACACACACAAAAACACATGAAAAACACACACAACCTACTAACTCTAGAAGTATTGTATCATTAAACACACACACACATAAACACACACATAAACACACACACGACCTACCAACTCCATAAGTGTGGTATCATTAAACCGAGTATCATTATATTGTGGATGTGTCGAGGTATTAACACCACCAGCATCCATGGTAGTAGTAGTGGCTGGACAAACATTGGAGGTATCATGGGAGACATTGGGGTCATGGTGGTGGTGTGACCCTACCATGGCTACGATAGCGATGGATAACACGACTCTCATGGCATACATCAATGCTATTCCCATCAGTGAGAGTAATGCCAGTGTGTACCGAACTTGCCAACATCCTCCTGTAAAACAATTTATAATTTACAATAATTAACTATATATTTGTTTATCCATACATGTAATGCCAGTGTGTGCCTTAAAAAAAATGGTAATATACAATAATTTTTTTTATATATTCCGTTACCGTGGCCCAGCAGCAGGTCAATTGCTACTCACACTAAAAAAAATTATTACACACACATCACGACTTCCAAATTGGTACCCAGCCACAGAGGTAGGGAAGTGAGAGTAATTGCCAAATACAGTACTGTACTGCAGCTGTTATGGTACAAGTGTGGGTGTTTTATGACGTTCAGTGGCCTTAGAGTTATAAGTGCCTCAAACTCAAATAATAATAATGAGAGTGATTATGGACGAACGCTTGATTAATACTTTACATTTATTCCATTTTTATCATTTAATGATAGTAATAAAAGTGCTTAACGTAATTATCATAATTATTATTATATTGGTAGCTAATTAATTACCTTGAGGTGAGTGTGGATGATTTCCGCCCGGTAATTTTGTTGTTGGTGTTATTGATTGGTGTTGTGGTATGATCTTGTTATTAACTTGGGTGTCGAGGGTCAAAGGTTGTTCTTGGAGACTCGGTATGTCTGGATTCATAATGAAGGGTTGATTGACGAGGGGGGTGGTCTGAAATAAATAAATAAATAAATAAATAAATAAATAAATAAATAAATATAATATAATAAATAAATATAGCTAGAATAATATTAAAGGGATGGGGAGTTAGTGTACGAATAATACACACACAGATAAATAAATTAAAAATATATAATAAATAAATAAAACTAGAATAATATTAAAGGGATAAGGTGTGAGTGTACTAATAATACACACACACATACATACAGAGAGAGAGAGAGAGAGAGAGAGAGAGAGAGAGAGATGGAATGAAGGAGGCTGAGAGAGAGACGATGTTATCTTTACAATTTCGTGCATACACATATATTATCTACTACAAAAATCAATTGTTAATATATACAGTATACTTTATCAATAAAAACATTGTTTATACAGTATATATTTAGTATGTTATCTCAAGGGGCATTTGTATCGGGTGGAAAACTGCATGGAATAATTTTGTATATCTGTGTATATCTGTATATTTGTGTGAGGGAAGGGAAGGGAAAGGGAGGGGGAAGGAAAGGTGGAATGGGAAAGGGGATAGAAAGGGAAGAGAGGGGAAGAGGGAATGCGAAGGGGAGGGGGAATGGGTGGGAAAAGGGGAAGGGAAGGGGAGGGGGAATGGGTGGGAAAAGGGGAAGGGAAGGAAGGAATGGGAGGGAAAGGAAGGTGAAGGGAAGAGGGGAGGGAAGGAAGGGAAGTGATGGACGATAATAAGGGAGGGGAAGGGAAGTGAAAGAAGATAATAGGGGAATGGTAGGGAAGGGGAAGGGAAAAGGGAATGAAAGAATGGGAAGGGAAAGAGAGGAAAAGGGAAGTGAGGGAAGACATGGGGGAATGATAGGGAAGAAGGAAGGGAATGGAAAGGAAGGGGAAGACAAGGGAAAGGGGAAGTGAGGGAAGGGGAAAGGAAGCTGGGTCATTCTTCTTGGCTTCTATCTTTGTCTATATGTGTGTATGTGGGACAGGAGAGGAGGGGGAAGTTAAAAATGGGAGGGGAAGTGAGGTGAGAGGGGGGTAGGGGAGGCATTAATGAGAGAGAGAGAGACGCGATAGATGGATAGATTGGAGTGACAGAATAATAAAAAAATATCTCACACACACACACACACCAAAACAACAACAATAATTAGGCCGTGGGTTGAACACACACACACACACACACACACACTAATAATAAGCCGTATACGTTGAACACACACATACACACACACCAATAATAAGCCGTGGATTAATTGAACACACACACACACACACAAACAATAATTAGAGGTGTGTGGGTGATTACAAGTAAGGGTTGTACATTAGTAAACAAACAATCTATCTTTATATAACATCGATCGTCAGTCACAAAGGGTCATTAAAGCAGACAGCCAGGGTGAGAGTGAGGGAGAGTGAGGGAGTGAGAAGGAGAGTGAGAGAGTGTGGGAGAGTGAGAGGGAATGAGAGAGAGGGAGGACATGAAGATATAAGAGGGAGACAAAAAATGAAAGAAGAGAGTGAGAAGGTGAGTGAGAGGGAGTGAGAGAGAGGGGGACATGAAGATAAGATAAGAGGGAGACAAAAAAATGAAAGAGGGAAATTTATAAATAGGAAAGGAAAATGATAAATGTCACACGAAGAAAAAGGATGAGATAGATGAGAAGAGGAGGAATATGACACGATAAAGGAGAGAGAGAGAGAGAAAGAGAGAGAGAGAGAGAGAATAATAATTATATCACAGTAAATTATTAAAAAGAGAGAGAGAGAGATCACAGTAAATATTTGAAAGAGAGAGAGAGAGAGAGAGAGAGAGAATGTTCGAGGAAAGCAAACCGGATAGAACCAGATTCAGTGAGAGTTGGGGGAGAGGGAGAGGGAAGGGGGGGGGGGTAGAATGGGACTGACTGGGAAAGCCGGCCAGGGAGAGGGAGAGGTAGTGGTGAGAGGCGGGGAGGGGGGGAGTTGGGAGGACAGAGGAAGAACATAAACCAGAGAGAGATATCACATTAAATATTTGAGATATTACAGTAAATATTTGATAGAAATAATATATCACAGTAAATATGAGAGAGAGAGAGAGAGAGAGAGAGAGAGAGAGAGAGAGAGAGAGAGAGAGAGAGAGAGAGAGAGAGAGAGAGAGAGAGAGAACTACATAATTACCCCTTCGTGTTGGAATGCTTCAATAGTCTACGTATGGTTATAACAAAATTAATGTAGGTCAGTAGTAGTAGTAGTAGTAGTAGTAGTAGTAGTAGTAGTAGTAGTAGTAGTAGTAGTAGTAGTAGTAGTAGTAGTAGTAGTAGTAATGAAGTCCCTTAGCTTACACTCATAAATAATAATAATAATAATAGTGAAATTTTAAGTTAGAGTGAGAGTTGAAAAGTAAGAGGGAAAGTGAGAACCCGGGAAAGGAGAAAAACAATGCAACAACAACAACAACAACAACAATGCATGGGGGAGAGGAAGGGGAAGAGGAGGAGAAATTGGCAAAGAAAGAGGTATGTAGTAAACAAGATTGGGTGTTGGGGTAGAGGGAGGAGAGAGGAGGGGTGGGGAGGAAAGAGGGGGATGGGGATAGGGGTGGGGGAGGGAGAAGGGAAAGAGGGAGGAGAGATAGGGTGAGAGGTGGGGGGAGATTAAAAGATGAGAGGCCAGATGATGATGATGAGACATGGAAGTGATGAGAGAGAGAGAGAGAGAGAGAGAGAGAGAGAGAGAGAGAGAGAGAGAGAGAGAGAGAGAGAGAGAGAGAGAGAGAGAGGCCAATATTAATTTTTGATTGACCAGCAGTATCTAAATTTGTGCAGTGTGTGTGTGTGTGTACAAATAGGTACCGGTACAGCAATGTGTGTGTATGTACAAATAGGTAGAACAGTGTGTGTGTGTGTGTGTAAATGGGTAGAGCAGTATGTGTGTGTGTATAAATACATAGGTAAAACACTGAAGGCTGCACTTGACATATATATAGCTAGAGTTGCCTTGAAGGGATGATAATAATGTTTTGGGGGTTAATGATTCCTCCAAACCAACCTACGAAACATACAAACACAGAGGATGATAATGTGTTTTGTATCATCGTTTGGAGGAAATAGTAGCACGAGAATGTACAGTATATACCTAAAATATGCAGATGGCTCCCTAATACTAAATAACTACTTTATTTGGTAACACACGCACGCACACACACACACACACACACACGCATCCGAAAAATTTCCGAGAACAGGTGGCTCCCTAAAACTATAATTATATCTGTATTTCGTAGAACACACACACACACACACACACACACGTTGCTCACCATGTGTCTTTCAGACGCAAAACCTGGCACGTAGATTAGATAAATGTGTGTGTGTCCCTTCCGTTTGACGCCTTAGGAGATGGTGTGTGTGTGTGTGTGTGTGAGGGTGTGTGTGTGTTTGGGGCCACGTGTGTGTTTTTGTGTTTGTGTGTGTGTGTATAGTCGTGAGATATCCTTCCGTGAGAGCCAAATGCGTATGTCTGTACAACACACACAACAACCACCAATACACAATACAACAAATAAACAAACAAGTTATCACACACAACCACCAACACAACACAACAAACAAACATAAAACAATCAAACAAACTCACACAAACAAACAAACAAAAGTGATGCCACCTAATCTGGCCAAGTCTGATGTGTCCCTGTTAAACTATACATAATTATACTCAGAATCTATAATTATCTCCTTATCATATGTAATCCATTATGTAAGTAAGTACATATTATAAAAATTATGTTGTAGGTAGAGATATGATGCCCAGATATGAAGTTAGTGTGGTAGCGTTGTGTGGTAGCTTTGTGTGGTAGCATTGAATGGCCCAAGTCTTGAAAGATACGAGGTATGTACAGTCAAGAGATAGTATATGGTTGGATGTGTTTATAGACTTTATTGAGACTTAAAATAATATACATCATGTACAACGAGAGCGACACTGGTGGTGGTGGTGGTGGTAATAAAGAGTTGTAACCCCAGTGAAAATTGGGATGAGAAAGATACTATATTCTTATGATATGGTAAGAGGCAGGGCTAACGGTATAGTGATGAACTGTATGGTATTTCTGTATACGATCTTTACACTCAACTCCATACCTCCACAACTACTGAGTCAGCAGATTAGGCTCCCATGCTGAAATAGTGTTTGGTCTGTGGCAAGGTATACAATTGCCTTCGTTTATACTGTGTCATATAGGCCACTGCGTTAGACATAGCAGTAAAGAGTTTGGTTTAGCTACTTCATATGTGTACTTTTACATGTGATAAGGAGTTTTATAGATTTTGAGTGTAAATAATATGTAGTTTATTAATTAAACTGGTACGATTGGCCACAAGAATTCTGACACAGGGTATAATTATATAAAGAGAGGTCAGTGAGTCCTTCAAATATTATCACGAAACGCCACGTATACTGAGGGAGCTTGTTTCGTGGCATAGTCAGGAGGAATCAGAAGCCACCAGGTCTCATACACGATCACAGGGTCCTTAAATTATTACAATGGATGGTCGGTCTGCCAAGTGACTCGGTAATTGCAGAACAACAAACCTAATAATAAATATAAATGAAGTATTGTAGTTACGTAGTCTTACATTTTCTATAGCCTAATGATGTTGTAAACCCTGAAACACAACAAGGGACCCTGTGATCGTGTATGATGCCTGGTGGCTTCTGATTCCTCCTGACTATGCCACGAAACAAGCTCCCTCAATACTGTAGGTGGTATTTCGTGGCCATATTTGAAAGACTCACTAAACGAACTCCAATTTTCTGACTACATCACGGGGGTTTCTTAATTAAAATGATTCCCCCAAATAACTATTCCAAACAACAACAAACCAATTTTTTTTTGTTTATCTCGTCCAGTTTCCTGCATGGCATACTCAAGACTCTGGAGGAATAACATTAGGCAAACTGGAGGCCACTGATTCCTCCATATTAAACAACAGTAAACCTTGTGTGTGTGTGTGTGTGTGTGTGTGTGTGTGTGTGTGTGTGTGTGTGTAAGTGAAAATATATGTTTGATATCCGTAGAGTTAATTATTATACAAGGTTATGCAAAGTTATAATGACAAAATTACACAGTATCTTAATTACCGTGTGCAAACTATCGAACACTTGAAATTCCACCCCCCCACCCCCACCCCCACATGTTCAAGTGTTCCATCGTTCGCCTACGGTAATGGATTTAGCTTTTAGTCTTTTAGATTTTAGTCTTTAATTAATCTTTTAATTGGAATAAATTACTTATGAAAATATGTTTAATATCATGTCAGGACTTAACCTTGTAATTTTGTACTTATAATTTTGAATAACCCTGTATTAGTACATTAGAGCACCTTGATTCCTGCAAACAATGCCATGAAACAGAACTATACTGATACAAGTTATGGTGTCCTGTTGCTTGAACTAGTCTAGAGGGATCAAATACTCCAGATTTAAGACCAACATTATACTAACCTCTTATAATTTATATCCTCGCGTTTGTTTTGGATATGTAGCCTAGCAAAGTAACACACACAAACACACACACAGGTAGCCTTGGAAAGTAAATATATACCCACAACGGTAGTCTTGTAAAGCACACACACACACACATATACACACATACTTGTAGCCTTGTAAAGTACACGAACTGGTTACTAAGGTTAGTGTGTTGTGTTAGGATACATTAATACGAAAGATTGACCTACATCACCACTGTAATACTGTATCATAACAAACATACATTCATACACGAATATCAACGACTAACTCTATCCATACAAACAAACATACAGCCATACACGAATATCAACAAACAACTAACACTCACTCTCCATACAAACAAACATGGTCATACACACACACAAAACAAAATAAATATACAACACACCAACCCAACAAGACAAACAAACAAACAAACCCATTTTTATCATCATCCTTAATTTTTCAAGTTTAGATGCTTTTAATAATGACCAGAGGACGGAGGACAAAGAGCAGCTGTGTGTGTGTGTGTGTGTATTTCTTGGTGTTTGGAGTGCCTTGATTCCTCCAAAGTATGCCAGGAAACAGGACCGGATTGACAAAAACAAGGGTCATGGCTCGTTGCTTGGAATTGTTTGGAGGAATTATTTACTCCTGATTTACCACCGTCACCACTACTGTACTATGAGTCTATGACCGACTGAGAGAGAGAGAGAGAGAGAGAGAGAGAGAGAGAGAGAGAGAGAGTAAGAGAGAGATAGAGAACATGCTGTAGATAGCATGGGCGACCTTGGGCTCCCCCCCCCCCCCCCACTTCTCTCTCTCTCTCTCTCCAACACACCCACACTCACCCACACACAAACAATTTCTCTCTCTCATACATACACACACACAACCTCTCTCTCTATCTCTCATACATACATACATACACACACACAATATATATCTATCTCATACATACACACACACACAATCTCTCTCTCTCTCTCTCTCTCTCTCTCTCTCTCTCTCTCTCTCTCTCTCTCTCTCTCTCTCTAAATGCTCACATCCGCACTATTGTCCCAAGTCACCTCTGGCTCATGTAACCCCCTTCCCCCCCCTCTCATCCTTGTGTCCCCATTTTGGCTTATGTACCCCCCCCCCCCCACACACACACTTCCCCCCTCCCCCTTGCCCCGGTACTTATTTTCTTACCCTTACATTCCCCACGTTCCCTTCCTTGTTTTTCTCGCCCCATTTCTCTCCCTCCTCCCCCTACCCCTCCCTCTCCCCTTTTCCTCTCCCTCTCTCCCTTCTTTATCCCTTCCCTATCCTTATACCACATTCTTCCTCTCTCTCTCTCTCTCTCTCTCTCTCTCTCTCTGTCTGTCTCAGAAACATACAGCTTTTAATTTTTAATAAAACTCAGACTCTATATACTCTATATTTTAAGCAATAAATTTATAAGCTACAAGATAAAAATGAAAATCATAATAAATATATACCCATATGAATCACACCCATCCCTAACAAAACATTCATATCATAATCCATAACGACAATAACAATAATAATAACAATAAAAATAACAACAATAACAACAACAAACACACCCACACCCACACACCCATCCCTAACAAAAACATTCATATCATAATAATCCACAACATGAAAAACAACAACAATAATAACAATAACAAACACACACACACACACACATCCCTAACAAAAACATTCATATCATAATCCACAATAATAACAATAATAACAACAACAAACACCCATCCCTAACAAAAACATTCATAATCATAATCCACAACATGATAAACAACAACAAAAACAACAACACCCATCCCTCCTCAATTAAATATACCTCTCGTGGAAGCTGCTGATCAGGAGTCCAACTAATAATGAACAACAAGAATCGAAGGTGAATCACTGACCAGATACAGTACCGTACACGTTTTCTGTCACCTCAACACCTGAAGATAATAACAAACACACCTGGCAACTCATATTTTTTTTCTCTCTCTCTCTCAGCATGCATCCTTGGATATAAAATTTTAATTATAACATTCACATTCTCTCTCTCTCTCTCTCTCTCTCTCTCTCTCTCTCTCTCTCTCTCTCTCTCTCTCTCTCTCTCTCTCTCTCAGTAACCTCTTATATAGTTATATAAATGAAAGATGAAAAATAATCTATATTTATAACCAAAATAATTATATCAATTCAGAGAGCGAGAGAGAGAGTGTAAATGTGAATGTTATACTTAAATCGTATATAAAAGGTTACTGAGACTGATTGACTGACTGACAAACTGATAAGAGACTGGGCAAATTACAGGCAATAATGACACACCAGACAAATAATTATACAACTTTGGAGTGATAGATTTGTAAATAACACACATGTGTAACCTGAAAATATTTTACTTTATAGAACACTGACTGAAACCCCATTGATTCCTCCAAATTACTCCAAGCAACAGAAAAAAATTAATTAGTTTTGTTAATCTGGTCCAGTTTCTTGGCATACTTTGGAGGAATCAAGTGGAGTATATATTTTGGAACAATGGATTTTTTGTAATTCCTCCAAACTATGTCAGGAAACAAACAGGAAAAGATTAATTTAACAAAAGTACTGGTGGCCTGTTGTTGTTTGCTTGGAATAGTTTGGAGGAATCAGTTGCTCCAAATTTACACAATACTACTCCTGCCTTACACACACACACACACACACACACACACATTACAATCACACACACACAAAACTCCTACCTTACACCCACACCCACACACACACATTACACTTACAACAAACACACACATACACACACATTATAATCACACATTATACCTAACACACACACACACACATATATATAAAAATAGTCCTATCCCCACAATCGTCTCTTTAATAAACCAAAACCACTTGTAAATATATGTACTAAAATATATGTCCATGTGTGAGTGAACAAGCGTGACTGTAATTTTGTACGTCTGTGTGTTGATTTGTGTGAATGAATATTATGTGCGTATGTGGGAGAATGTATTTGTGTATATGTTTGTTCATTCATCTATACAGTATGTATCTATAAAGTATCACCTATTTCCATCACCATTTTATAATGTATATATTTTCAGAGCTTGGCTGCCTGTATCAAAATAATAAACCTTTTATTATTATTATTATTATTATTATTATTATTATTATTATTATTATTACACACACACACGTAATCAATATTAGTATTTCTGAAGGTGGGTTTGTAAGTACAATGCCATACACGACTCCATCACATAAATTATTGTTCTAAGCATTGACTACCTATAATAGATCACAGAAATGGACGAGTTGCCACCACGAAACTATATACACACACACACACACACACACACATTACACCTAACGTTATAACACACATACACACATATTACACCTACCACACACACACACATTACACCTACTACACATACACACACACACACGCACAAATATTACTATCATACATTACACCTAACCTTATAACACACACACACACAGAAAAATATACACTAAATTATGAGAACCACAATAGGCAAAGGTAGGAATTGTTTTGTTTCAGCGCCGTGAAAACCTGAAGTAAAAAAAGTTCAAATAAAAAAACGTCTCACCCCCCCCCTCAAAAAAAAAAAAAAAACAATAAATAAAATAAGTAAATAAATAAATTGGCCCACTAAATTGTGTTATGGTTAAAATCAGCTGTTAACTTGCACACACATAGAACCAACCAACCAACCTCTCTTATATACTGTTATGTAATGTGAGTGTGTTAAGTTATACACATGTTTATAAGTTCGATCAACCTGCAATTAACAAAACATAAATAAAAAAAACTTCTCTTACTGTGATGTAATGTGGGTATTTATTTAACTTACACACATATAAACTCAACTAACTACCCAACCAACCAATCAACCAACCAAGCAATCTCTAACTGTGATGTAATGTTGGTATTTAACTTACACACACATACAAACCCAACTACCCAACCAACCAACCAACTACCCAACCAACCAGCCAATATCGTACTTAGCTATAGTGAGTGTGTGAGAGTTGTCCTTCCAGAGATGAACGATCGAGCGAAGGAGTGAGCGAGAACGAAGTGAGTGAGCGAGGGAGGGAGACCGTCGAATGTTGTAAGTGAATGAATGAACGAACTATAAAACGTACGAGTGGCGCAGCAGGTGGCAGAGCGAGTGAGTGAGTGAGTGTGAGAGAGCGAGAGCGGGTAACGCCTTCCCTCCACCACTGCTCACAGGAAACAAGTGCTCGTGTTGGACTACTGGTGTTGCCTTGGTGGTGGTGAGGGAGGGCCGGAGTCTTAGGGAGAGTAGGGTGGGTGGGGGTAGTGGGTGAGGGGGGAGGAAGGGGTGAAGTTGGGTCATATTAGGGAGTATGGGGTGGGTGAGAGGGGAGGAGGGGGGGATTGGGTCTAAGGAAGTGGGGGGATTGGGGGGAGGAGGGGGGAGGGTTTTAGGGAGTGTGGGGTGGGTGGGGGTAGTGGGTGAGGGGGAAGGAGGGGGATTGAGTTTTAGTGGGTGGGTTGGGGTAGTGGAGGGGTTCGTAGGCTTGCTGTGGGGTGGATGTGAGGTAGTGTGGGTAAATAGGGTGGTCAGTGAGTGGGGGTAGTGTAAAGGGGGGGATGTCATAGGCTGATTGGTTGACCCTCCCTCTCTCCCTACTTACACCTACCTCCCTCCATAACTCCCTAATTACTTACCTACCTACCACCCTCCCTCTCACCCACCCTCCCTCTCTCCATACTTACACCTACTTACCCTCCCTCTTTCCCTTTAACCCACCCTCCCTCTCTCCATACTTACACCTACCTAACCTCCCTCTTTCCCTCTCACCCACCCTCCCTCTCTCCACACTTACACCTACCTACCCTCCCTCTCACCCACCCACCCTTCCTTCCTTCCTTCCTTATCTTTCTCACTCACTCCCTACCTACCACCAATTAATTAACACACCTACACACCACGCCTTCCCTCCTTCACACACACACACACACACACACATACTAGACAACAGCAAGTTAATTAACCACACAAACGTACAGTACACACACACACTCTCTCTCTCTCTCTCTCTCTCTCTCTCTCTCTCTCTCTCTCTCAAATATAGGACATACAATCATTTCAATAAGATACTTCATAGCCACATTCCTATCCACATAGACTGAAACATAAACAATATAGGTGTGATTCTACAGACCATCTCAAAGTTATGAATGACAATACTGAGTAACTCTCCTTATCACACCAACTGACTACTACAACTGACGGCTGATAAGGCTGAGATGAAAGTGAGAGGAAGGCTATACTGTGAGCATTCTTGTAACCCTTTATGTATGTATGTATGTACTGTATGTGTGTACTGTGTGTGTGTGTATGTTCATTGCCAAGAATATAATTGTTTTTCTACTTGCAAGTCGTTATTATTATTATTATTATTATTATTATTATTATTATTATTATTATTTTGTGTGTGTGTTTATTACCAAGTGCATAATAGTTTATCATCTTGCAAATAGTTATCTTTATTATCATTATTTTAAATTTAATATAATTTAATATATATATGTGTGTGTGTATGTGTGTATGTCTGACAACATGAGGTCCAGATATTGCGTCACTTCTCTAAGTTTCCCACTCTACTATCTCTCAAAGGTTGCATCATTCCCCCTCCTCTCTCTCTCTCTCTCTCTCTCTCTCTCTTGCTTTCTCTCTCTCTCTATTGACCTTGATTTCTCTCTCTTTATTGACATTGCTTTCTTTCTCTCTCTCTCTCTATTGACATTGCTCTCTCTCTCTCTCTCTCTCTCTCTTTCTCTCACTATTGACATTGCTCTCTCTCTCTCTCTCTCTCTCTCTCTCTCTCTCTCTCTCTCTCTCTCTCTCTCTTGCCCCCGTAACTCTAATGCCAACTATTTCTATGTGTTATGGCAAGGGTCACGTTCGGGTCACACACACACACACACACACACACACAGGGACAAAGAGACTTAGTTACACAAACACACACAGGGGGTCTAATCAACACACACACACAC
>JAWZYT010001572.1:0-2500 GCA_034508575.1 Petrolisthes manimaculis | reverse complement strand
AATGATATACATAACTAGTGTAAATAATGATAATATAACATGTGACAATTGGTCTAAACACACACGCACTTCGATGATTCCTCCAAAATATGCCAGGAAACAGACCACATGAAGAACAATAATGGTATCCTGTTGCCTGAAATAGTCTGGAGGAATCATTTGCTCCAGATTTACCCCCACCACCCACCAAAATAAATGTGGTATATAGGCTTACCCTCTTATATGATTATCTGTGTGTTAGTATATGTGTGTTTGTATATGTGTGTTTGTATAATACGTCATTGTGTTTGTATATGTGTGTTTGTATAATACGTCATTGCATTTGTATATGATCATTTCTCCTCCACACCAAGCACACCTCATCATCTCACCACACATCATGCAACGTATACATACATACATACATACATACATACATGCATACATCAATCATTTTATACATTCTGTTGTGTTTATGTATTCATGGTATACAGCTGTGTGTGAGATGCGATACAGGAGAGTCAATAATACAAAAGGTCAAAGAGATAGTATGTATGTATGTATATTTATGGTGGTTTATTTTGGAGTGAATTGATTCTCCAAAGTATGCCAGGGATAGCCTACAGGACCAGCGGATTTAACAATAACAATGGTATCCTGTTGCATAGAATAGTTTATAATATAATAGTTTAGAATAGAATAGTTCCAGATTTCCTTAAGGACCCTGTGATGTAGTCAGAAAATTGGAGGTTAGTGAGTCCTTCAAATATTGCCACGAAACACCAATTATATGGAAGGAGCTTGTTTCATGGCATAGTCAGGAGAATCAGAAGCCTCCAATTTTCATACTCGAACACAGGATCCTTAAGGGCCCCTGGTGGCTTCTGATTGCTCCGGACTCTGCCACGAAACAACCTCCTTCGGTGTAAGTGGTGTTTCGTGGCAATGTTTGAAGGACTCGCTAACCTCCCTTTTTCTGACAAGGGTCCTTAATTAAGGAAGAAATTCGGTTTGGTAAGTTTGGAGCGACTAAATCCTCCAAACTATTCCAAGCAACAGAACACCATTATTTTTGCTCTCCTGGTCCTGTTTCCTGGCAAACTTTGGAGGAGTCAAGGCACTCCAATGTAACAAAAGCGAATTACTACCTTAAAGGAATGTATGTAACCTTTTCTGGACACATTTTATTGGAGTCCCTGTAGTCCTTCAAACTCTGCTATAAAACGCATGTATATAGTTTCATAGAGAGGGGTTCTGTTGCCTAGTTTATAAATTGGAGGAATCAGTATTCCTTCAATTTGCCACAATGAGTGCTCCCCTTAACCGGTACTCTCTCTCTCTCTCTCTCTCTCTCTCTCTCTCTCTCTCTCTCTCTCTCCAATATTATGTTCCTTCAAATGCAAAATAGAGAGAGAAAGAAAGAGAGAGTCAATAATAAACATATACTACCGATACAGAGAAAGAGTGTGTAAAAAATAAACGAGAGAGAGAGAGAGAGAGAGAGAGAGAGAGAGAGAGGACAACCACACACCAATAAAATAGGTGTCCAACACAACCCAGCCAAGAAAATCCCACTGTAAACAACAAGTTATTATTATATATGTAGTCACATATATATAACCTAACTATCACAACAAAACAACTCGTAATCTACAAATAAATAAAACAACAATAATAACAATAACAACTATAACAACCACAATGACAACAATAACAATAACAACCTATTATCATAAATATATGTAAACAAATATGACCTAAATAAAAAACTCGTAATCTACATATTCAGTAAACAACAATAACAATAACAACAATAACAACCTATTATTATAATTATATGTAAACTCATATGACCTAAATATCAACAAAAACTCGTAATCTACATATTATTCAGTAAAACAACAACAACAACAACAACATTTAGGGACCCTATGATGTGGTCAGAAAATTGGAGTAAATGAGTCCTTCAGATATTGCCATGAAACACACACACACACACACACCTATAATATGGAAGGAGGTTGTTTCGTGGCATGGTGGTCAGGAGGAATCAGAAGGCTCCACTTTTCATATACGATCACAGGGTCCTTAAAACTGTCCCCCTTCAGCATTTAATTAAGGAAAAGGTGTGTGTGTGTGTGTGTGTGTGTGTGTGTGTGTGTGTGTGTGTGTGTGTGTGTGTGTGTGTGTGTGTGTGTGTGTGTGTGTGTGTGTGTGTGTGTACAGTGTTGATCAATCTGGAGCAAATGTTTCTTCCGGACTATTATTCCAAGCAACAACAACAACAACAACATTATTATTATCCTGTCTCCTGGCATACTTTGGAGGAATCATGGCACTCCAATGGTGGCACCGTACAAAAAGGGAAGAGAGGATAAATTTATTAGGCAGTGAAGGTGAAAACATTGAACTCTAAGTAAAATATATATGTGTGTGTGTGTGTGTGTGTGTGTGTATGTGTGTGTGTGTGTGTGTGTGTGCGTGTGTGTGTGTGTGTGTGTGTGTGTGTGTCCTAGAAGAT
>JAWZYT010001571.1:120000-122500 GCA_034508575.1 Petrolisthes manimaculis | reverse complement strand
TCTGACATTCATTCTTTCATTATTTTATCCTGACCTTTCCACTTTTATTTTTATTTTTTCTATGTGTCTTTGTTTCTTACTATCTTGTTTTCCTTCCTTCCTTCCTTCCTTCCACCTCGTAATTAGAAGCTAGAAGCCTGGAGCCAGAAAGGCGAGAGAGAGAGAGAGAGACATACAGACGGACAGAATTTATGACGGTGAAGCAAAGAAAATTGAGACGCCAAAAGGGAGGGAAAAGAAAGGAAGGAGTAAAGGAAGATGGAGAGGAAATGAAAGACAGAGAAATTGGAAGGAAGGAAGGATAAGGAGGAGAGGGAGAGGAAGGAAGGAAGGGAGAGAAATAGAAGGGAGGGAGGAGAGGGAGAGAGATGGACAGGATGGAAGGAAGGGAAATAGAAGGGAAGGGAGCCTTATTGAGGTAAGTAAGTGTTGTTAAGATATCAGAAACAGATGTGAAGGGAGTGAGAGAGAGAGAGAGAGAGAGATGAATGAAATGAAAGCAGACTAAGTTGGGAAAATAGAGAGAAAGATATATAAAGAGAGAAGGAGGGAGGGAAAGAGAAAAAGAAGAAATATAAGAGAGAAGAAGGGAGGGAAAGAGAGAAAGATAAATAAAGAGAGAAGGAAGGAGGGAAAGAGAAAAAGAAGAAATAAAAGAGAGAAGGAGACAGGGAGAGAGAGAGGACAAACAAACTTTACATAGAATTACACACCCCATGGACATCAACAAACAGACCTAAGTTTATCTATTTATTTGTGATAGATGGATAGATAGATAAATAGATATGTATGTATAGATAGGTAGATAGATAAATAGATATGTATAGATAGATAGATAAGTAGATATGTATAGATAGATAGATACACATAGATGGTTAGATAGATAGATATGTATAGATAGATAGATATGGACAGATAGATAGATATGTATAGATAGGTAGATAGATAAATAGATAGATAGATAGATACACATAGATGGTTTGATAAATAGATATGGATAGATAAATAGATATGTATAGATAGATAGATATGTATAGATAGATACAGATAGATGGATATATACGGATAGATAGATAGATATATACAGATAGATAGATGTAGATGTTGGGTGGGATATTATAAAGGGAAGAATCTTTTTTGGGGGGCATTATTTTTGTTGTTGCCACCTTTACCAAGTCAAGCTCGTAAACTGTGTGTGTGTGATGGAGGGAATGGAGAGAGAGGGGGAGAGTGTGAGGGAGAGAGAGGAGAGAGAGAGAGAGCGATAGATGAAAGAGTGTGTGATGGAGGGAAGGGAGAGTGTGAGGGAGGGAGGGAGGGAGGGAGAGGGAGGTTAACACAGGTCACTGGCCTTGGAAATATTCATATCCCTGAAATTTACCTTGATACGAGAACAAGGTAAGAAGAAGAAGGGGAGGGAAGGGAGAAGGGGAGAGAGGAGGGAAGGGAGAGAGGAGGGAAGGTAGAAGGGGAGAGAGGAGGGAAGGGAGAATGGGAGAGAGGAGGGAAGGGAGAAGGGGAGAGAGGAGGGAAGGGAGAATGGGAGAGAGGAGGGAAGGGAGAAGGGGAGAGAGGAGGGAAGGGAGAAGGGGAGAGAGGAGGGAAGGGAGAAGGGGAGAGAGGAGGGAAGGGAGAAGGGGAGAGAGGAGGGAAGGGAGAAGGGGAGAGAGGAGGGAAGGGAGAAGGGGAGAGAGGAGGGAAGGGAGAATGGGAGAGAGGAGGGAAGGGAGAAGGGGAGAGAGGAGGGAAGGGAGAATGGGAGAGAGGAGGGAAGGGAGAATGGGAGAGAGGAGGGAAGGGAGAAGGTGGGAGGAGTTGTAGAAGTGTGAAGAAGAGGCGATAAATAGAGAGGTGAGAAGGAGGAGAGAGAAGTGAAGGAGGAGGAGTAGGAGTAGGGTGTTGGAATGAGAAAAGAAGGGAGGTTACTTGACACTGACTTATTGTTGTTACACACACACACACACACACACACACACACACACACACACACACACACACACACACACACACACACTCAAGAACAAGCGTGTAAGACGAGCCAATGGTAGAACACGTCTAATTAATGTTATCACACACACACACACACACACACACACACACACACACACACATCACATCACAACTATATTATTACCACCTTAAATTATAGCCTATATGGAAAGACCTACCGTACCGCCCTACCTAAAAAACGAAAATATATATATAGGCCTATAATTATAATGGATATCATAATGTGTGTCCTTTGTGTGACCATAAAAAATATATATTATAATGAAAAATAATGTAACTGTCCTTCGGTGTGAGATAAAAATAACAAACTGTGATTATAATGGTTTGTAAAATGTAAGATAAAAAGTAATGACACTCCCTTATAGATATTATTAAGTTTATTTTTATGTAAGGGTGGTTCCAATACTGTTATATATATATCTTTTTTCCCGACTGTACATAAACACTTTTCCCTCGGCTGTATGTACAGTTGCCAAAAAAGGTATTGCGA